>VYZX01004980.1:11234-73824 GCA_013401335.1 Brachypteracias leptosomus | reverse complement strand
ATTTTATTTTATTTTATTTTATTTTATTTTATTTTATTTTATTTATGTATTTTATTTAATTTAATTTAATTTTATTTTATTTATGTATTTTATTTTTAAAATTTTATTTTAATTTATTTTATTTTTAAAAATTTATTTATTTATGTTATTTTAGAAAATTTATTTTAATTTCATTTTATTTTACTTTATTTTATTGTTTCAGTTTAGGTTAGGTTAGTTTAGTCCACTTTAGTCCATTTTTGTTCATTTTATTCTATTTTATTTTTATTTATTTATTTTAATTTATTTTAATTTTACTTTATTTTATTGTTTTCATTTAGGTTAGCTTAGTTTAGTTCATTTTAGTCCATTTCTGATCATTTTATTCTATTGAACTCAGTGGTCCTTAAGCTGTAGGATCTATGGTGTGTGACTCTCACAGTCCAAGCTGACCCTACAAGACACTGACACGTTGGCCTGAACTGACCTGACTCGTGGACAGAGAAATTGCCTCTTTCTCTGGTGCCTTCACACACACACCTTGTCCCAGCTGGTGAGCCCCATTAGCAAGGGGCAAATTACTCACAAATGCTGCTTTTCATGGTGTGGACATTTCTCCTCTTGAAATGAGACCCCAGCTGCCAACTCGGAGCCTTTCATGGGATGGGTTCCCCTCGTTGCTCCCTCATTGATGGGGGTGCTGGAAAGCCCTCTCTGGTGCCCTCACTCATGGTTTGCCCAACCTTGAGCTTGTCCTGAGCTGCTTTTTCACCAGGAGAGAGGAAACATGTTGCTCAACGTAGCTCAGGCTTCACTTCCAAGCGTCATCACGAGGGTGAGGAGGACAGGAGGGACCATGGCCAAGGCTCTGACAAGCACGGGGGGAACAGCAGCAAGAGAGCTGCTGACAGAGAGCAGGACAAATGACGTCAGGCAGTGCTGGCTCTGCTGTGAGGAGAGGTCAGCACCTCCAACAGAACTACCCAGCACGAGTCTTGGCTCTGCTGGAGGTGCCTAGAAGGTCTCAGCAGCCCAGCCCTGGAGATGATGCAGGAGTCATGCCAGGCTTCCTGGGAGCTCATCTCCTATGGCTGGGGATGTTGACTTGCCTGCCACAGTCTTGTGGCTCCTCATTGCTCTTATCTGCACCTTGTCCAGCAGCCACAGCTACTCCTGAGTCAGGAAAATTTCTGAATGCAAAGATTCCACCTAAAGGGTTTCGTGAAAGAAAGAGAGAGAGAAAAAAAATCCCTTCCCTTTGCTGAGGCCAAGCTGTTGTCAGCTGGAAGAAAGTGTTTTCTTTTCGTGTTTGGACAGTTTAACAGATTTATTTCCCCCTCCTCTCCCTCCCCCTCCTTGGATGAAGGCTGCAGGGATTTCCACAAGATACGTGTGGAGGAGCCAAGGCTTCAACAGCAGCAGCTCTTAGTCAGCCGGTTGGAATGATCAATACATCGGCACCGACTGATCTCAGAGGCTGAGGATGTCGACGAGGCACAAGCAGCTCTTTTAGGTGAAGTGGAGCAAGTGAGTAAGTCCAGTAGCTCTGGAGCCAAACCCTAAAGTGGATGCGAAATCATACGGGGAGCCAGCGCTGTGATTTCCAGCGCGAGGGTGATGTAATGATTGAGCGCGGTTCAAGGCAGTAATCTGGTCATCTGTTCACAATTTGGAGTTATGGCTGATGCAGCCTCTGCCTGCAAGCCAGCAAAAAGAGTGAGAATTACAGCGATTGAGGCGAGCCCGAGGCGAGGAGCATCTTGGCATGGACCTGGGGAAGTGGTGGGGGATCCTACTTGGGGTCCAGCACGAGCGTCACGTTTCGGAGGCAGTTGGGATCTGAACAAGAGGTGGTGGCTGGACAGGGCAGGGAGAGGTGGGGACACCCGTGTCTGCTCGTTGCCCCAGTCTTGAGCACATGAACCCATACCACCCAAGACAACTCCTCTGAGCACATACTCATCTGTGGTGTTTGAATTCCACTTAAGAAAATTTAGAGCCATCCAGGGCCTGACCTTTAGCAAACCACAGAGGCAACCCATAAACCACAGGGCTGGAATCAGCCAGAGAGGACAAGTAAATCCAAACTATTAGCAGAGACTTCCAGCTGCAGCTGGTAACCAGGGATTAGTACAAATGGGAGATGTACCAGTAGCATCTCTACAACTTCTGAGAGTGTGGAGGTGGATTTGGTGAGGGTCCACTGAGGGTGCCACCCAAGAGGGGCAATAACGCAGCACGACATTGAATGTGGCTGACTCCACTGCTGGGCAGAAACAAAATATTTTTAAGTGTCAGAACCCATAAAAAACATGACATGATTCATCTCAAAGCAAACAGTTGCTCGTATGAATCGTAGAGCAGAGGATACGTGGAAAGTCCCAAGATGAGACCATCTCCCAAGTGCCGTTTTTGGGCAGAAAGCAGATATTGAGAGCTAAGCATTGTAGGACCTGGTCAGCTGAAAATCTGTTGGGACTGGGATACTCAGGTAATTGGGAAACTAAATCTCTCCCTCTGAATCAATATCAGAGCAAGTTTTTGACAAGATGAATACCTTCTCCACGTGCTGTTCATCTGAGGGATTATCCACTAATCATAGAATCACTTAGGTGGGAAAGGACCTCTAGGACCAGCAAGCCCAACCTTGGTCCAACATCTCTCTGACCCCCAGACCATGTCTCCAAGCACCACATCTACTCCTTGGTTGAAGCCCTCCAGGGATGGGGACTCCAGCACCTCCCTGGGCAGCCTGGGCCAGTCCCTGACCACTCTGTCAGCAAAGAACTTCTTCCTTATGGCCAATCTCAACCTGCCCTGGGGCAACTTGAGGCCATCCCCTCTTGTCCTGCCATTAGTTCCTTGGGAGAAGAGCCCAACCCCAGCCTCACCACAACCTCCTTTGAGGGAGCTGTAGAGAGCAATGAGGTCTCCTCTCAGCCTCTTCTTCTCCAAGCTCAACAATCCCAGTTGAGCATTGAGCAAAACTCTAACAAATAATCCATTATTAGACATTTACACCAAACCTCTGCTGAAGGTTATATTTTCCCCCTCTCTCAGTTCAAAGCTGACTAAAAGAGAACAGGAAGATAAAAAACCTCACTCTTGAAATTTTTGCATAGAAACACCATACTTCAAAATATTTCAAGGGTTTGTCAGATGNCCTGGACATTTTGAAGGCCAGGCTGGCTGGGGCTCTGAGTAACCTGATGTAGTGGGAGGTGTCCCTGCCCATGGCTGGAGGGTAGGAACTAGATGATCTTGAAGGTCCCTTCCAACCCTGACAATTCTATAACAATTCTAGTGGGACACCTCCCACTAGACCAGGGATGGAGCATCCACAACTTCTCGGGGCAACCTGTGCCAGTCCTGCATTAGACATCAGAGAATCCACACCAAAACAAATCAGTGAAGCTGGAAGAAGGTTTTTTGATGTCCACCAGGCCAGGAATGTTGGCTGAAGCCTTTGCACAGTTAATACATCTATAGCTACCATCCTCTACATGGAGTCTCCAATATCTAATAAAAACTGGGCTTACAATGGAGTCTTTTCTTCTTTCAGAGAAATAAGAGATTTTTCCTTCTNACATCTACTCCTTGGTTGAAGCCCTCCAGGGATGGGGACTCCAGCACCTCCCTGGGCAGCCTGGGCCAGTCCCTGACCACTCTGCCACTAAAGAACTTCTTCCTAATGTCCAACCTAAACCTCCCCTGGGGCAACTTGAGGCCATCCCCTCTTGTCCTGTCCTTAGTTCCTTGGGAGAAGAGCCCAACCCCAGCCTCACCACAACCTCCTTTGAGGGAGCTGTAGAGAGCAATGAGGTCTCCTCTCAGCCTCTTCTTCTCCAAGCTCAACAATCCCAGTTGAGCATTGAGCAAAACTCTAACAAATAATCCATTATTAGACATTTACACCAAACCTCTGCTGAAGGTTATATTTTCCCCCTCTCTCAGTTCAAAGCTGACTAAAAGAGAACAGGAAGATAAAAAACCTCACTCTTGAAATTTTTGCATAGAAACACCATACTTCAAAATATTTCAAGGGTTTGTCAGATGATGTTGTGCATAATTAAGCCCCGAGGTGGTTGCCTTTCTTCCATGGGAGAAATGATGCGTTGCACCTTCTGCATGGATATCTAGTGACCTTTTATTCCTGCTAGGGAGTGATTAATCAAGCTTTAATGTGTGTGCAATGATCTTTTGTGTTTGCTGTGGATGCTTTGTCTGGATCATCAGAGACTTACGTGTATATTAAAAGTCTCACAGTGATTCAGTGGAATTGTGTTGACTTTGTAGCCATATTTGTGTATTTGAAGGGTATTTGGGTCGATGGGTATAAGACCAGCTGTGGTATGAGAAGAGAAGGCTCTGAGGGGACCTTCTTGTGGCCTTCCAGGATCTGAAGGGGCTACAAGAAAGCTGGGGAGGGACTTTTGAGGCTGTTGGGTAGTGGTAGGACTGGGGGGAACGGGTCAAAACTAGAGGTGAGGAGATTGAGATGAGACGTTAGGAAGAAGTTGTTACCCATGAGGGTGGGGAGACACTGGCACAGGTTGCCCAGAGAGGTGCTGGAAGCCCCATCCCTGGACATTTTGAAGGCCAGGCTGGCTGGGGCTCTGAGTAACCTGATGTAGTGGGAGGTGTCCCTGCCCATGGCTGGAGGGTAGGAACTAGATGATCTTGAAGGTCCCTTCCAACCCTGACAATTCTATAACAATTCTAGTGGGACACCTCCCACTAGACCAGGGATGGAGCATCCACAACTTCTCGGGGCAACCAGTGCCAGTCCTGCATTAGACATCAGAGAATCCACACCAAAACAAATCAGTGAAGCTGGAAGAAGGTTTTTTGATGTCCACCAGGCCAGGAATGTTGGCTGAAGCCTTTGCACAGTTAATACATCTATAGCTACCATCCTCTACATGGAGTCTCCAATATCTAATAAAAACTGGGCTTACAATGGAGTCTTTTCTTCTTTCAGAGAAATAAGAGATTTTTCCTTCTCCACTTAGCCACTTTTTTTAATTAAAAAAAAAAAAAAAGAATATAATTCATCTAGGACCTCTAAGTTGAACATCTAAAGCTTTGTTGAAATGGTTAAAAAACCTCAAAGTGCTGATTGTCAAGTAGGGAAAGACAGACAATGACTCAATGTCTGAGTGAGCCTCACTCAGAGGCACTTGGAGACATGGTCTGGGGGTCAGGGAGATGCTGGATGAAGGTTGGACTTGATGATCCTGGATGTCCTTTCCAACCTCAATGATTCTATGATGCCTTGGAGAGAGGGCAAATTCTATGATGCTTTACATGCACTGACTACTTTGGACTATCAGTGTTTAAATCTTGGCCCCAGCCCATCTGAGTGACATTTTCCAGGAGCTTTTTGACTCAAACTCCTCAGCTGTATTGACCATTCTCTCTCCTTCCCCCTCCAGCTACCCCATGAAAAGAAAACCCCCAATTTCCCCCCAGCAAACCTCACTGTCAACATCTTCTGCATCGTTCTGCTGCAGGGTGACCAAACCCCAAGTTAGGGGCAAATCTGACTAATCCCCCCTGAAATTGTGAAAAAAAAATAATTCAGTTGGTTACAATTTCATCATTGACAGAGTTTTTCAAAGCTCCCTCAGAGCTCCCCAAAGATGGTCCTGCAGCCATTGATGGCAGTGATATTGCTGCCTGAAATAGCTGCTTTGTGCTGCGAGTGGACAATGAATTCCTTCTTATCCCATTGTTTTCAGAGCTACTGTGCCTGGGACGTTCCAGGACTGCTGTAAATTGGTTCAATTCTTCTCTGACATGTCACTCATTAAATGTTCAGGGAGCCTTCCCCTAATCCTGTCCAGATGAGCTGTGGATTCCAAGAGGTTTCTATTTTGGGATGAAGGCTTCTGCCTATATGCTACTGTTGGGCTCCAGTTCATTCCCAGGCATCATATTAGCAGCTATACAGATTTATTTCTTTTTCTCCTGCTGAATGGGAGCTGAAATTGTTTATTTTTGCCAATTGCTTTGCCTGTGCAGGGGGATCAATGTCTCTGCCCTGCATTTTTCATAAATTGGAGTGAGTTTCTGATGAATCAGGGCTTGATTTTTGTTAGTTTTTCCTCCTGCCACCACTTAATTCAGTGGGAATTTTTATTATTCCCAGTTCAATCACAGCATACTGGGATTGAAAACTCCCTGTATGCACAAGGCAACACATTGGAAGAGAGAGTTTCTGCTTTGGAAATTAGAATTTAAATAGAAAAGTCATATTTGAAAAAAATATATATAAAAAAATAAAAATTGTATGTCCTCCTTACTACAGATGGACACACGGACCTGGATTGAGTGATATATCCAAGATGACCCAGAAATTCTGCTTCACAGCTTCCCACTGGACACCCTCCAAGTCTCAGTGTGACACCTGACCCCAACTTTGATTGTGGCTGTGGAGAAATTTCAGGTTTATAATTAAGAATCGTGACCCAGCAGCATGAACTGACCCAAACTCAAGTGGAACTAGTGGCCAATGAAGTTTATTTTGATTGACATGCCCTCAGTTGTATTCACAGCATCACTGGTTTCTCTCCATAAGCAGAATAATTTTAGTCAAAATTATTCTTTAAAGTAAAGCCAGAGGAAAAAGACATTCTCATATAGTGTCTTGAAAAAAAAAATCTAAACAGCTATTTTGTCACATCTCTAGTAGGCTTTGTCTAGGGAGCAAAGATTTGGAATGGGAGGAGTAGGATGCCCTGAAGTCAGAATTTGGCCATTCCAGTGAAAATCCACCCGAGTTTGGCAAATGCTTCTGAAAATCTCTTTTTGGGGTTGCTCATCTATTCAGCACAAGCTTATTAGGATTGAGGCACTTGTTTTTTCAGCCTCTGCTCTGATCATCATCCAACCCAGAGCTTAAATGGGAGGCTGGGATTTTCTCACCAGTGGCACCTCCCCTGGGGGGATGGACCCATCGAGTCCATTGCAGTGACCTGTAGAACAGCTGAAGAATCCTATTTACTATGTTTTAAATACTCACCATCCTTGTACAGAGCACAGGGGAAGAAAATAGCCTCATGGTCATCACCTTAATCTGATGGTGAAGATCCGGCCAACGTCATGAAGGAAGAGACTGGAAGGAGAGGAGGGCTTGAAAGACTTGTAGAAAAGTTGTGTTGGGATGGAGCTCCAGCTTTGAAACAAGAGTGGCAACCAGGAAAGATGGAAGTGATGGTGGTGAAGAAGTCTGATGGGGTCAGTAGAATGCCCTATGCTTGGTGTTTAGAGAAAAACAAAGCTCTGTGATGGATATAATTGTCCCTGAATTACTCTATGTGCTTCAGCTGCTGCTCCTGTTGGGTGTCCTCTGATGTAGAACATCAGGTGTTATTTATTTCAACGTTAGAGAGTTAATATTTCACACTCTTGTGGTCCCTTTGGGATATCCATCACATGGGTATCCAAATATTTCATTGAAGTACATTAAGGTCTTTATGATAGAGGGAAGAAAGTGGGACAAAGAGAGGTTGCCCCAAAGTAGATCGTCATTTGAGATGCTCAGTCACTGGTATCTGTTGCCTGCTTTTGCAGGGGTTACAGGAGGCCAACTTAAATTGTAGTAGGAATTTTTAAAGCATTTCAGCAGCTTCAGAAAATTTCTTAAATTTTTGAATAGTTTCGGGTACTTTTAAAGTCCCCCAAATCTTATTTTAGGTCCTTTTAGTAAAGAAAAGGAATTAAGAAATGTGCACATGCTGTAACAATCCAAGTCAAGGCCTGGAACAAATTACACTAAGTCCTCTTTGTTCATCACTTTGGAGCCTGAGGAGTAAGCATGAGAATACCAACATGTTCTTGTTCACATTAGATGTCTCACCCAAATCATCAGGCCCCCAACTCATCAGCCAGCAAAGAAGAAAAAGGGAAGATGAGGAAAGATGACCCAACATCTTCCTCATTTCCCTTATGGCTCTGATGTCATCTCAAGGTGTTCCAGGCCAGGGAGGAAAAGAAGATATATTTTTTTAAGACCACATGAATCTTACATGTCCTGCTCTCTTCTGGCTGAGAAAATCTCAAGAGACGATGTCAAGAATTACGTAGAAATTTTAAGAGAAGTTAGAAGGCAGAGGATGCGGCCCAGAAATGGGAATGTGACACTTTAGATCTCAGCTCTCCAAGCCCCTTGCTTGGTGGGCATCACTTTCCTTCCATCAGCTGCCAGTTCTCATGGAGCCCACAAAATATGGGACAAGAACGTGAAGAGTGTCTGGGAATAATCTCATCATCAATTAAGATGCTGAAGTCAACTCCCCACCTTAAATAAAAATTGTAAGTGGATTGTAGACATCAACTATCAGAATGAGGGAGAAAAAAGTCACTGATTTGTTTCTTGCCCTTCAACTCAAAGCAAAACTGTAAAAGTAGATGTTCAGTAGATGTTCATTCAACCTCTGAGACACTAAATATTTGTGGACAGTCAACACCACAGTATTTTCCAAACAGCTTGGTTGGAGGAAGGGTGAGAACAGAAGGACTTGCACAAATAAACATGTGCCAGTGATGCCTCTTTAGAGGAACTGAGGTCCTCAGTGTGAGATGAGTTTGCTCTTCTCCATCTCCAACCCTTCCCCATCAGCAGTTTCTCTTCCTCCTTGCTTAGTCTAGGAAATGAGTCTCCAATGTTTTGTTTTCTTTGCTTCCAGAAATCACACAATTAAATCATAAGCACGTGGTCAGTGTAAAGAGTTGCTGACATTCAAGTACAGATGAGCAGGCTCCTCCATCCTTGGAACTGTCCTCCAAGGTGTGGTCCAGTGGGACCTACAGAGATATTTTAGCTATGACCAGATGCATTAAGGCCTGTCTCTTTTCATTAAGACTTGATTGGTTGTGCTTCTAAATTACCAGGAGAGTCCCAGCAGGACTTGGACTAACTCAGACAATTCCCAAGACTCAACTCAAGACTTGACAAAGGACAAAATGTTCTCCTAACTGTGTCTAGTCACAGTTGCTTTCAGGTTGTCCAGCCATCCCATAGGAGACCACCTTGGCACATATAGAAGAAGCACAGTGATGATTATTTACAAGGCCTTTACAAACCACCTCGCTTGAAGTCCATGGGTCCTCATAGCTCAAGAAGTTGAGAACACACCTAAACCCCTTTCTCTGAGATGATTGCTGCCTCCAACACAACTTGCAGACTATTTCCACTTGGGTGAAGAGCAGGCACTCAGATGGGCATTTCCCTCTTATTTCATTGACTGTAGTTACTAGGTGAGGGGAATATGTTTAAATTACCTTCATAAGGATGCAGATCTCCATGTTACCACGTGTAGAAGGAGTTACTTCCAGAAAGCACCATCTGGTCCTTGGAAACATGGTGCCTGTCTCCTCATGGACTCTAGGGACCATTTAGGAAGGATGACCACCCAGAAGAGACAGCTACAGCAGCCACTTTTCACTGTGCTGTATAAATATGGCCCAGACAACATCTCTGGGGAAAGCTGAGCTCAGTGCATCTGCTGGTGGTAGGTCTGGTGCTTATCCTGCTCACTGCACTCAAAGAGGGCCGCAAATATATATGCATATAACTTAATTGTACATGAGCTCATTCTAGGGTGGAGGGCTGGACATATAGTATTAGATGAATGGTAGTTCAGGCCCATTTTTCCAATGAAGTCTTGAACCTCTGCCAGTTCACACCACTTGAGAATCTGGCCTCTTGCTCCTTATTTTGTGCATTGACTTTACTCAACAATAAGATTTTCCATGCTTAAGAATTACAAATATATAAGCAGAAGTGTTTGTTTGTGCTTGTTTAAGCAGGGAAGGAACCATTTCAAAGAAAAGACATTTTAAGGATGGTCTAACCGCAGTCCCATATGACATCAGAGGTCTTCAAGACCTTCAAGAGCAGCACTTGCAGCTTGGGCATCAACTGGAGATGAGGTCAGGTCTCCACATATTGTTTTTCCCCCATGCTACATCAGCCTCTGAGTGACCAGAGATGAATGCAAGTGGGAATAAACCACAAAGAACATTTTGAGACCCCAAAACAAGTAGGTCCCCTCCCTGAGCCTCTTTGTGGGTTGTGTCTTGCATATACATTTCCTGAGGTAGACTCAGATTCCTTTGAGCTTGGCACATCCTGGTGAAGATGAACTCAGCATCCAACTGTTGACACAAAAAGCTGACTCCACCATAAGCCATGGCCCCATGCCACCTCCAGCTGGCCCATGGCCCTGCTGACACTGCCCTTGGGTGCTTGGTTTAAGACTAGGGAAGAGGGAAGGGCAAAGGGTACCTGAGGTGGGTCTACCTGGCATCCCAGCTGGGAAATGACCTGGGTTCTTCTGCAGGAGAAGGAAAGAGGGATGAGTAGAGGGACATAAAATAAACAGAGCAAGCCCATGGTGTCGTTTAAAAGAGGATGTATCACGTTTAGGGTGAGAACATGTGACTCAGACACCAACATTCCTGCAAAGCCCCAAATGCACACATGGCATGGGATTTTTTTTTTTTGGCTTCCCAGAATGGCTTAATTTTATGGTTCTGTGACTCACTAGGAAAAGCAAAGCCCCTGGACATGCTGCAGCAGGACCCAGTAAACACCAGTTAGTGCTGAGGATACCTGGGGACAAAGGAGCAGGTGAAGGATGGATGGAAGGAACAAGACTCAATCTCTTACCCCCCTTGTTCTCCTTATTGCTGGATTTGTAAACACGTTTCTCTCTCTCCCTTTCTTTTTTTTTTTCCCTAAGATTGGAGTGGAGGGGTTAACAGAGGTCATGTTAGTTTAAAAAATTATGGTTAACCTTACAAGCTGGGTTGCCTTAGGTCACGGTGCTACAACTCCCCTCCCTTCTCCTCTGCAGTGGTGGTTCACAGACATTCCTCCAGCGGGGCCTGCCAAGGCTGGGAGCAGCACAGAACAGACTTACCTGTTTTTATGCACTGCCTCACTAATTATTTGAAAAAGAAACAGCCAAGTTGGAAAAACCACCTTTTTCTTCCAGGAGGAACATTTTCCCCTTTTCCTTTTTTTTTTTTTTTTTTTTTCCCCCCACGTCCCCTCTTCTCCCCTCCTCCCTCCCTCCCCTTGGGTTTTTTTTTCCCCCCTCCGTTGCTTGACTTGGCATTTGAGGCAGGTTCTGGATATCTGACACCTCTTGAAAGTGTAGCTTGGCAAACAGGAACGGAGCCCAGCTCCAGCAGGGCCCTGTGAAAACACCTGGGTGTCTCTTACGCCTCCAAGAACCAGCCCTGCTCCTCTAGAAATAACACCCACCCCTTCCCTTCCCCCAGCCCCTGCTCTGCCTTCAGAAAAAAATACAAAAAAATTAAAATACTGGCACTGTTCTTGTAAAAAACAGGTGGTTTGAGGGCGCTGGGGAAGGGGGTGAAGACCACCTCGACAGCAAAGAGGGGTTTGATGGCAGCACATCCATCTGCAGTTCGTTTTCCCCAACAAATTAAGAATCTCCCCGAAATTAGGGGGGAAAGCTTCAAAGTGCAACCAGAAGAATATGTGCTGGATGTTGGGGGAGGTTGATCTGCCTGCACTGGGCTCCTCTCTGCAGCGTGCATTTTCCAAGGCCAGAATTTTGGGCTGCTTTTCAGTCACACCATATAAAATAACAAACACGCCGTCTAAGGAAAACAATTTTTAAGACACAGTGGAACCCACTTTAATGAAGAAAACTGTTAAATGCATAAAACCCCCATGTGCCAATGGATAAATGTGCTGGAAGTGTGAACTGTTAAACCAACAAAATTGTTAACACATCATACTGCCGGGCAAAAAAATAAAATAAAAAAAAAATAAAATGTATATAAAAAGGGAGTGAAATGGTTTTCTAACATGCAACCCACTTTGCCTTTATTGTTCACATTCCTGCTGACATAAAGTTTCCTGATTCGTCCCCTGGGCCCAGAAATATGGCAAAAGTGGGAACATTAATTGTGTTTGCCCCCCTTTAAACTGCCCTCCCTGCTTTTCAGCTCCCAGGGGCCAAGAATAGCTGGGTGGAATGGGGAGAGTTCACCCTTTTTTATTCAGGGTGATGAGTGAACAAGTTCACGTGGAATTTTATTTTATTTTTTTTTTTAAAGTGGCATCAAACTTTGAACTACACCTGACAACTTCTTCCTGTATCTGTGGGGGAAACTGGGACTAGTTTTGCCTTTGCTGTTTCTTCCCATTCTTAAATCCCTCTATATTCCTCGTTTTCCTTGGGGTTGATGGTGAAATGAGGCTGTTCCTGTGGCCTTGCTGCTCCTTCTGAAAAGCTGGAGCTATGACTTGAGGAGAAGCCTGATCTGGTGAGAGCCCCCAAGGCAACTGCTTTGATAACCATCCAACCCTGTGGTGGTGCTGGCGTGGTGGGACCTGGATCCCTGCCCTGCTCTGAAACATGAGGAACTCAACATCAGCCCATTGAACTTATCTTCCTCTGGCTCCTCAGTTACATGCTGTTCACAGATGTCATTTCCACAGCTGGCCAAAATTTTCCACCCAAATGTGATGCCCACCAAAGGTGGACATGAAGAGTTTCTCTAGGAAAAAAAACCCCAAACACCAAACTAAATATTTACTGAGCATTGGGCATTTTTATCGAAAACTTGGCCAGAATAGGTTGGTATTTCTTGGCTTTATATTTTCTTTAATGAGAAAATGGACTAGATGATCTTTCGAGGTCCCTTCCAATCCCTAACATTCTGTGATCCTGGGATAACAAGGAAAAAGAGCATAAGGCCACAAAATTATCAGAGCCTGGAACATCTCCTCTATGAAGAAAGGCTGAGAGGGTTGGACTTGTTCATGCTGGAGAAGAGAAAGCTCTGGGGGGACCTTATAGTGACCTTCCAGTATCTGAAGGGGCTACAGGAAGGCAGGAGAAGGTCTGTTCAAAAGGGTTTGTAATAATAGGATCAGGAGTGATGGTTTTAAGCTGGGAAAGGAGAGATTTAGGCTGGATATTAGAAAAAAGTTCTTTAATCTGAGGGTGATAGATGAGTGGAATGGGCTGCCCAGAGAGGGGGTGGAGGCCCCATCCCTGGAGTCCTTCAAGGTCAGGCTTGCTGGGGCTCTAAGCAGCCTGCCCTAGGTAGAGATGTCCCTGCTGGTGTAGGGAGGTTGGCCCAGATGAGCTCTGGAGGTCCCTTCCAGCCTCAAACCTTCTATGATTCTATGATTCAACTATGGTCTGTTTACCTGTCCCAGGGTCCTTTTAGGTGCTGCTCTATGAATACAGGTAGGAAAGTACATTTCTGATGACTAAACTCCAACCCTGAGCTGTGACAATGAGGAGTTTATTCCCAGGGTTCAGAATGTTCTCATTTTCCTTCACTTTCCTGTGTCCCTTGCAAAATAACCCGAGGTCGTGCCTGGCTGGAGGATGGCTCCTCTTTTTCTTGGCACTTGCTGGTTTTGCTTCTTAGATTGATGTTTGCAGAGAAATCCCAGTCCCTTAGGGCCACTAAATATGTATTGGGCTGCAGAGTGTCCACGGGGAAGATCTGCACCTCCAATGCTTGGATCTCCTGCTCCTGAGGAGGCTCAGTGGTTGTGTTATGGACTTGAGACCACTTCACACACCAGACAAACTTCAAACAGCCTCAGGTTTTGTGGTGGCAAAGCAGAAGGGTGAAGCTCTTGGTTACAAAAGAGGGAGCAAAACTCTAATAGAATATCATAGAATCATAGGATGTTTCAGGCTGGAAGGGACCTCCAGAGCTCATCTGGTCCAACCTCCCTACACCAGCAGGGACATCTCTACCTAGGGCAGGCTGCTCGGAGCCCCATCAAGCCTGATAAGCCTTAAAATCCAACAGTTCACTGCTAGGGAATCCCTGGGGCCTTTTCTCAGCAGTTCTAGGTCAGCTCCTCACCTGGAAGATGGATTTTCTGGTTCTTTTATCCCATTTTCAGCTGAAGACCATCATGGTGTCCCTGTGACCATCACAAGCAATGCACAGGCTGCTGCCACACTCCCCATTCTGCCATTGCAAAGATGCATCTTTAACACTAATTTACTAATCAATTCCTGTGACAGTAGTTTTAGTGTCTCCTGATGCTTAGAAGGCACAGGCAAAGTGTTATCTCAGATTCATTTAAGATTAATCCATTGAAATGAGCCTTTTTGAGATGTTTGGGTGCTCATGGGAGCTCCTTCCTTGCAAAGAAACCATGAGATGATCCTGCTCTCTCTTTCCAGGCTGGCTGCAAAGCCTCTCATCTAACATCAACACATGTCTAGTGTCCTTACTTGCTCAGTGGAGGGAGATGAGGAGCTACTCATCCCCATCCTGAAGGACAGGTCCTACCTTTGCCATTGACTTATGACCTTCTTTGGGGCTCCAACACAACATATGGTTTCCTACCATTGGAAATGGTATCTAGGTAACACTTTCTATGATTACCCAACCTGCATTTCCACAGAGACCACCCACAACTGCTGGTTAGGATGGGGAGAGCTTAAATCCTTTCCTTTTACCCTTTATAATGTCTTGGGCTACCACAAGGGCTGCAAAGGTGGGGTCATCTTGCTCCTCCATGAGTCAAAATCCTCTTTGTGCAAAATGGGGGCAACCATTGAAATTCTGGGCTGGAAAGAGCATCGAACTTATTCCCCTGCTTTGTGGCAGGGTCAGGAAATCTGGTTTATTCCTGACAGATGTCTGTATAATCTGTCCTTAAAGCCCCCCAAAGCCCTCCATAGTAATTCACTTGGAGATCTGAAGGTGAAAAATGCTCCGTAAGACCTGAATATTGTTATTGTTATTAGCAGTGGTGTTGCTCAGAGGACAGCTTAGCAGCACGGTCCCAGATGGCACCATAAAAAAAAAGCCCAGAAGGAATGAGTTAGAGTGAGCTGGGCCAGTCCTGGTGCAGGTGCTGAGCTGACTGCTGCTGAGTTAGGCTGGAATTAAACTCCCCAGCCTCTGCCTGTGCTCACACAGAGGCCAAGTACTGCTGGTGGCCACCAAGTTACAAGGTTGGAGTGTTTCACTGAAGCCACTGGTGCCATTCCTGATGAAGTCCATTGTGAAGAGATCTGGGTGTTGTCTCCTTGGTCCCTTTGGCAGGTGCCATGTGCAGCATGTGCTCCTCCCTTCAGAAACATGGTCCACGATGCTTATTTGAGCTGCCTATGGAGCCAGGAAAGTTGGTGCTTGTCTATCAACTCCACATATGTGGGTGCTGATCCTACACTCCTCATGGTGTTGGCTCCAAGTGGTCCTGAAATAAAATTGCCCCCCAGCGCCCAACCAGACAGACCCTCTCTTCATTTACTTTCCAGATTGCTCCAGAAAATCACAGGTGTATTCTAGCATTAAGAGTGCCCTGGGCAGGGGATGAGCTGTTGGTCCTTCCATCTTTGTCTCCTACCTATTAGATACCCCATTTAACCTCCTGGTTTCCCTCTTCCCCCATTGTCCCTGGTGCCACCACAACCATACCCAGCTCTGTTTAGATGAAGGAATGAAACCACTCTTGGAGGCTGAGGGTGGCCAGCATTTGGACTAAGGGGCCAGGTCTTTGCACTTGAAGGATTTTGAGTAGAAAACATTGAATTTAAATAATAAATTGAATAAAAAAAAAATTGAATTTAAGTCTTGGAGAAGTTTCCTTTCTAGCTAGTAAATCTAACACTGCTGAGACAGAGGTTCAGGTCCCTGGCATCTGTAGGTGACACCTAACACCTCCTGGAGCTTGCACAAGCCAGAGACTATTCCTGAGATGTAGTTTGGATGTGGCTGTCTTTGAGAAACTCAAAAAAGCTGCATAGATTGGATGTGCCTGGGCAGTGAGTGCCCTTTAGACTCCAGATTAGTGAACAGATCCATTTGCTGTTTGGGTCTCAGGTTATACATTCCAGAACAGTTTGTCTAGTTTTATTCTGATTTTAAAAAAAATTATGGATCCATATTCTTACTATATTATGTAGAATACCAGAAAGTATCCATATAAAGAAGTTCATTCCCTTCTGAATTCTGGAGGAGGGAAGGAGAAGAGGTGCTGCTCCATTCCAAACAAACCTAGTGTTTGATCAAGCTCGTGTAAAAATCTGTAAGACTTTCCTTGAGGAAAAATTAGGGTGCTGTGCCTAAGTTTAACTTGGTAAACAGCTGCCTGCACAAAACTGGTGTGGTTTTGCAGAGCTGCAGAGATCCAAGGCAGGACTGCAGCCAAGGCACAGCCATGCATGGGGTGTGCTGCTCCAAGGGAGCACTCTGCCCTGGCTAGCAGGAGCACAAAGGTCCAGCTCTCTTTTTCCACATGAGCCTTGTCATAGGAATCAGGGATCATCTTTGTGTACAGGCTTGACCTGGTTCTGCTCCTTGCATTTGTGCCCATCAACATTGCAGCTTCTCCCCTGCTCTGTGCCTGGGGTTACAGCAGTGAAGAAGCAGCTAGTGAAGGTCTATCCAAAAGGGTTTGGAATGGTAGGACAAGGAGTGATGGTTTTAAGCTGGGAAAGGAGAGATTTAGGTTGGATATTAGAAAAAAATTCTTTAATCTGAGGGTGATAGATGAGTGGAATGGGCTGCCCAGAGAGGGGGTGGAGGCCCCATCCCTGGAGTCCTTCAAGGTCAGGCTTGCTGGGGCTCTGAGCAGCCTGCCCTAGGTAGAGATGTCCCTGCTGGTGTAGGGAGGTTGGACCAGATGAGCTCTAGAGGTGCCTTCCAGCCTAAACCATTCTATGATTCTATGATATATTGCTCTGGGAACCACCAAGCATTTGACACCCCTGGCAGAGAGGATTCTTGTTCTACCTGCATGTTTATTTTGGGTGGACAGTCACAGAATCAGAGAATAGAATGTTTGAGGCTGGAAGGGACCTCCAGAGCTCATCTGCTCCAACCTCCCTACACCAGCAGGGACATCTCTACCTAGGGCAGGCTGCTCAGAGCCCCAGCAAGCCTGACCTTGAAGGACTCCAGGGATGGGGCTTCCACCCCCTCTCTGGGAAGCCCAGTCCCCCCAGATGGTTAAACTTGTCCAACACCTCCAACCATCCAGCAGATGACCCTCCTATGCCCAGGCTCCTGTAGCTGCTGGGAGGCTCTGTGCTGCCTGGCTCTCAGTATTCTTGCACTTATGGCATAATAACTGATTTAGAAAATAAATAGATATATAAACCCAGTCAGGGATGTGACAGAACCCTCTAAAACAATGACCAAGTGTCTGTTGCCTTCACATTTCCATAGGTGAAGCTGTAGGTTTATTAGAGCTGGCGTAACTACTCCCCAGGCATCTGGGCTGGATTCTCCTTTCTTCATCTGAGGAGCCTCCTACCAGCCTTCGAAGAGGAAAAAAAAACTGGAGCTTAATTCCTCCCTGGCTTAAACCTTTGTATTTTTTTGGCTGCAGGTTTGTGTTCCAAGAAGCTGGATTTACATAAAGACGTATCTATTTGCACATAATTTGCAAGAGTTCCTTTCAGCCTATAATTGTGCTAAATAGGGTTGTGGAAGCCACAGCATACCTAAAGGGTTGCCGAATGGATTTTGAGGAGCAAGGGGGTTTTTTTTCAAAAGTGTGCTAAAATAGAAAGATTGGAGAGGGGGGGGAAGAAAAAGAGAGACGAAAGATGTCCTTGTGGTTAAAACCCTGGCCTGCAATCCCAGAAATCTGGGTTCAATTTCCAGCTCTGCCACTTGCTTCCTGCATGACCTTGGGCGAGTTGGATAATCCCAGTTCATGGGCACGTTCATAATATTGCCTTTGTCTCTCATGCTGCTCGGGGCATGAACACACCTCCTGCTTGTTTGCACAACTGGGACCTCATCTCAGCACAACCTTCTTGCTCTACTGTAATGGGAACAATAATAGTAATGATGTTTTCCCCCAAGATTATGGGTTGTAAGAGCAGAAGGGGTGCTATAAAGGGGTTTCTTGTAGGATCTTTGGTGGGTGGGGTCAAAAAGAAGGACTTTCCTTTCTTCTGCCCATTGGTGACACCATCATGCATTGCTCTGGTGAACCTGAGAAGCCAATAAAGGTTGTTGGAAACTAGTTGTGCCTTTCAACACCTTGTTGCAGGGTGGGGGAGGTCATAAAAGACAAGTGGGGGCAGGTCTATTCAAAAGGGTTTGTAATGATAGGACCAGGAGTGATGGTTTTAAGCTGGGAAAGGGGAGATTTAGACTGGATATTAGAAAAAAGTTCTTTAATCTGAGGGTGATAGATGAGCGGAATGGGCTGCCCAGAGAGGGGGTGGAGGCCCCATGCCTGGAGTCCTTCAAGGTCAGGCTTGCTGGGGCTCTGAGCAGCCTGCCCTAGGTAGAGATGTCCCTACTTCATAGAATCATAGAATGTTTTAGGCTGAAAGAGACCTCTAGAGGTCATCTTGTCCAACCTCCCAACTACTTGTTGTACTTTTGTAGGGAGGTTGGACCAGATGACCTCTAGAGGTCCCTTCCAGCCTAAACCATTCTCTGATTCTAAGTGTAGCCTAAAAGTCCTACAAAACAAGATGGAGCTACAAACCATGGAGCTGTGTGCTCTGAGGGCAGCCATGACTCCAGCCCTATCTCATCGAGGGTCACTCTTCTCCTCCTCTCCACCCAAGCAGGTCTCACTAAAGTGAGCTCAGAATAAAGCAGGCTGAGTGTTTTACTTCCCAGGGTAAACAAGCTGAGAACAGGAGGGCTAAATACGGCTGAGAGCGTGGAAGACCTTCTCCAGATGTGACCAGTTAAAGCTTTGTGATGCCAAATTATGAGATTAGTGTTGTGGATTTAGATCACCGGCTGATTAGCCTAAGAATAACTCCAGCTCCTGAGCCCCGTCTTGGTTACCTGAGTTTTTGGAAATAAGTGTCAGGGATCTGGAAATAACCTTGAAATAACAAATAAAAGGCTCACTTAAAGAAAACATGTGCCGTGTGTCCTGACAATCTGTCATCTGTCTGGCCTGGGTGGTTAGGGAAAGCACTTTGCTTGTGGAAGGGGAGGAAGGAGACCAGGCAAAGTCCCTGGGTAAAGAAAAGGAGCTGGACAAAATTTAGTAGCTCCTGGGAGCTCCTGTGGGCCATGTGCTGCTACAAAATGAGGGCAAGGCTGAGAAGAAGGATAAGAGGCTTTGGGTAGCTTAAAGAACACCTGATTTTTAGGGGTTGGATGTTCAGCACGACATGAAAAGCTAGGCAAGGTGGTGCTGTGCTGGTTCAGCCACCATCACTTCATGCTACCACCGGTTCCTGGTCACACAGGCCAACATTGAACTCACCAACCTCAGAAGTCTTCTTNCCCAACAGAAGCTCCTCCAGCTGATGGCTCCTGGTTGATATAGTCCTGGCCTCACCCACCACCCCAGCCACGACCAGCTGGGTGAGGTGGAGCCCCAGAGACACAGGTGGGGCAGGTTCTGCCTCTTTTTCCAGGATTTCATTCCCATTGTTCCCCTTCCCCTCCAAAATATCTCCCTAAGTTTTTTCAGGGAACGTATTTTGTCCTCACTGAAGAACTTTGAAAATGTTTTTGCTTCATATATAACCTGGGACATCTTGTCAAAGGGATTCCCTTCACTTCATTTAGAAGTTAGATCCTCATATTTTTTAATTAAAAATTAAAAATTTCCATCCCAAATCCCTACCTCTTACAGTTCCCAGTATTTTGAAGATCAGCAGTACAGCATTTCAGGATTTCAGGCATAATTTCATACCCACATATCTCGTGGTTACTGCACAGATAGAAATACAAAATAATTTATACCACAATAACTTTACAGCAAACTGTAATGTCAGATTTGTACCTCTCCATGTTGCTATATGGAAAAAAAAAAAGAACTTTTTTCTGTGAAATAAAAAAGGGAAATACTTTGATAGTGCATAAAAATGTCCTCCAAGTCCCCACCTCCAGTCTTGCTTTATTTTAACAGTATTATTGGGGGATACAAGACCCAGAACTTGCAAGAGAGATGTGTTGGTTTTGTTAAATTTCAAAATGAAGAACGAAATTCTTGGCCACTCTTCCACTGCTCTTTCAAGGAAATGACTTTTAGGACTATTCACATAAGTCATTTTTACTAATTGCCACGTCCAAACTTCCAGGATTATCCACATGTGTAATTTTTACTAATTTCCACGTCCAAACTTTTTCTGCAAACTCATTAGACTTTAGGCCTTTCACAGGTATGGAAAAAATATCATGCTCAGGAATCCTTCTTAATAACATTAACTTTGTAGCTCACACAGTTTGGGGACTTAGAAAGTTTCTTCACCTGAGGTTTTTGTTTGTTATTCCAAATTTACTGCCAGAAACTTGACACTTACCCGCGAAACGTTTGTCCAAGATGGGTTCCAGAGATTAAAAACTGGGTTTACTTGAGCAGTGTGAATTTAAGACTGTGAACTACTCTCTCTGTTAAAAGTCTTATTTGCAAGTTCAATTTATGCTCCTGGGCTTGATTTACAGCAGGAGTAATTAGAACAAGAAACGGTTCATTAGCTAATAGAGAAGGAAGCATGGTAGGGAGCTTGGAAATGGATGTAATCTTAATTTCTCTGCTAACAGACGCTAATTTAATCTACATTACAGCCTTGACAACCCTGAAATTGTATCATAGTGGTAGGAAAACGTTGTGAAACCAAGTTCAGTCCTTTAGATCCAGCAATTACTGATAATTGTGGGTTTTAATCAGGGAGAGGGGAAAGCTCCCAGCAGTGTTGGGGTGTGGGCACCATAGAAATCCTTTTAGAAGGGAAATTTTATTATTTAATATTAGAAGGCTACAAAATAGACATGTAGAGCTGAGCCAGTATTGCAAAGGCTCTCTGGAAACCAGTAGCAATGGAAATGCATTTTTAAGATATATTTAGAATCATAGAATCATTTAGGTTGGAAAAGACCTCTAGGATCAGCAAGTCCAACCTCTGTCCAACATCTCCCTGACCCCCAGACCATGTCTCCAAGCACCACATCTACTCCTTGGTTGAAGCCCTCCAGGGATGGGGACTCCAGCCCCTCCCTGGGCAGCCTGGGCCAGGGCCTGACCACTCTGTCAGCAAAGAACTTCTTCCTCATGGCCAATCTCCACCTGCCCTGGGGCAACCTGAGGCCATCACCCCTTGTCCTGTCATTAGTTGCTTGGGAGAAGAGCCCAACCCCAGCCTCAATATCACCCAACCCACCACAGGAACAGGGTGATGGATCTGTGGCCAAGACAACGGACTGGGATCCAAGAGACTTGAAGGTTAAATCCAAATGCTCTGGCTCCTTCAGACTAAATTTGAGA
Organism: Brachypteracias leptosomus; assembly: GCA_013401335.1. Lineage (NCBI taxonomy): Eukaryota > Metazoa > Chordata > Aves > Coraciiformes > Brachypteraciidae > Brachypteracias > Brachypteracias leptosomus. The sequence goes on along the minus strand of VYZX01004980.1, from coordinate 52,613 downwards.
CCTGCTCGATCCCTGAGGAAACCACCCATTGGGAAGCCCAGTCCTGCCTTAACTTTTAGTCAGTGTGGGGAAGATGGTGGGTTCACTAACAGAGCAGTAACCACCTCAGCATCCTCTGGAGATCCAGCAAAGGGATGCAGACCCCAGCAGGCAAGGGCAGAGGGGCTCCCAAGGTTATTCAGGTGCTGTGCACCCATGTGCCTTCCAGAAGGCCAAAAAAATAAAAAAACCCCAAAATCCTTGTGAAAAAGTGCACGTAAAATAAATTAGAGCAGCCCCCATTCCTAATTGAAATAACTCAGCTCTTCTCTTGGTGTGTGCCTGTGTCTAAAGAGAAACCTGAAAGGCACAAGTTCACATTATGGACTAATAGCTTGGAAAATTTCAGTTTAAAAAACAAAGCTGGCTTTGAGTTACACGGGAAAGACCTGAAAAAAGCATCTGAAACCACTAACTTCTATTTTTTCCTGCACTTTTTTACAACATAATATGGCTGAACGGATTTTATTTTATATTTTATTTTATTTTATTTTAAAAAACTCGCTTTTAAAAAAATAATCAACACAAAAATCCTCTCTCTAGCCTTCATGTGCCAAGTTCCAGCCCAGGGCAAATTTTTTACAGCTGAATTATACACCCTGAAAAATAAGGGGCTTATAATGACAACATTGAGAGTCCCCTAACTATAGTGGTATGAATGGGGAGGGAGGTATAATAAGAATGGTCCATAGTGTTGTAGCAGCAGCAATAAGTGAAGGAGCCCTTACTCAGCATGAGGAATTCTATATATCTTGGAAGGCTTTCATGAACCTAAACATTATTGCTAAGAAAGGAATAAACAGTTTGAGCTGCTCTTGCCATTCATCCAGCGCTCGCACACCGAGGAATACACAGAGTTGTTCTCTCAGAGCCCGGGTGAAATATTCCAGACATGAGTCTTCCTTACTCCAGGGCTGGGGAGGATTTTGAGCTGCTGTTTGAAGGCAAGCTGGAGAAACACTCCTGCTCGGGGAGAGTTATTTTTTTTCTCCAAGCAATGATGATAATTGACTGCTCAGCTCTGGGGCTGAGCTCCACGATGTGAGCGCACAAAGAATCGTTATAGGCTGGGGGGTGGTATCTGGAGGGGAAGAGGAACCAAAATGAGGGTGAGAGGGAAGGTGATGAGTAGCTGGAGGTGACCCTGTCTTGAAGATGGACTCTCTTCAAGATAGAGAGAGCAGTGCCCTTTGAAACACTTCTACCTCTAAATCAGAGCATCCAGCGAGTTGGATGCAGAAGGGGATTGGGGATGATGTGGGACCAGGATGCCTAAACCATCAGAGCCTGGGCACCTCCTTACAAGCTGAGATCAAACCTCAAAACTTCCAATTCTCTGCACTGCGTTTTCCCTCCTCCCCTCTAAATCATAGCATTGTCAGGGTTGGAAGGGACCTTCAAGATCATCCTGTTCCAAGCCCCCTGCCATGCCCAGGGACACCTCCCACTACATCAGTTGCTCACAGCCCCATCCAGCCTGGCCTCAAAAATGTCCAGGCATGGGGCTTCCACCACCTCTCTGGGCAACCTGGGCCAGTGTCTCCCCACCCTCATGGCCAACAACTTCTTCCTAACGTCTCATCTCAATCTCCCCACCTCTAGTTTGGAGCCATTCCCCCCAGTCCTACCACTACCCAGCAGCCTCAAAAGTCCCTCCCCAGCTTTCTTGTAGCCCCTTCAGAACCTGGAAGGCCCCAAGAAGGTCCTCTTGGAGCCTTCTCTTCTCCAGCCTGAACAACCCCAACTCTCTCAGTCTGTCCTCATAGCAGAGGTGCTCCAGCCTCTGATCATCCTTGTGGCCCTTCTTTGGACACGTTCCAGCACGTCCATATTTCCTTCTCTCCAACGAGGACAATGAGGATGGAAGCTGAACCAACACTTCCTCTTTTCACAGCTGGGAAAACTTTTGTGACGTGCCCAGAGGCAGAAAAAGAGCAGAAGGAAGTGATTGGTAGATAACATATCTTTTATTTGTGTGTGTGTGGATGTAGAGTGGGTTGGAATTGGTCACAGCTGCCTTTCAATACGTTGTGATCCCCCAGCCAGGTTCTCATGGCTCCCACCAACGCCAACAGCTCTGCCTCTTACCACAAATGTGGGGTTTCCAAGCCAGACATGACCGTAAAGTTCCACGGGGTGGAAAGTGGTTGCCCCTAACCCTCATCTCACCTGCTTGCGTGGTCTGCAGGGGGGGTTTTCTGCTCAGGCTGGGTGGCCATAGGATGACAAGCCTGGACACATCAGCTCCACGTGGAATTCTGACATTCCTGGAGCTCAGATTTGCCCGTTTGTGTTTCTTTTAGCCAATTAACGCTGGCTCCACGCAGGGTTTGGGGGTTTTTTGGAGGGGATTGTTGTTGTTGCTTTTGTTGTTTTTTTGGTTTGGATTTTATTTTTTTTTCTAATTCTATGCTCCTACTGGGGGTTGTATGCAGGGGATGCCACACACACAGGCATGGGCTCCTCCTCATGCCCCACATTGCAGGCACCATTCCTGCAGACAAGGAAGCCCAAATGAAGCTGCCTAGAAAGCCTGTCATCACAGCTCACCAACCAGCTGGAAACCATCCTACCCAACAACAGCCATCCCTCAAAGAGTAGGAGCCCAGCCCCAGCTCCAGCCCATCCTTGAGGGCGAGGAGAAGCCCATGGGGAGGACCTGGAGGCTGTTCCTGGTGTGTGACAGCGCTCAGAACCCAAGCCATAACAGCAGCACTTTGAAAACAGAAAAGAAACCAAAGTGTCTAATATTGGGTCAGGCCAACGTCTATAAATCAACGTCTGTGAATTTATAAACTGTTCGTAAATTTAAGTGCTTTTTGGAGAGCTGTTTGTTATTATGTCAGGGCTGGGAAGGGGGGTGAGGGAAAGTACTTATGTTCACTCACTGTGTCCTGCTCTGGACTTGCTCGAACATTGTTGGAGCAGGAGGAAGGAGAAGTTGTCTGGGGAAGAGGAGGGATCAGGGGGATGCTGCTGTGGTGCCCCAGAAGCATTGGGTGCAAGGCAAGCAGAAAAGATGAACCAGATTGAAACCACACTCGTGCCTTTCTCATCCCCCACCTGCCCTCTGGCTGTCTGTAGCCCTCCACCAGCTCACACAGCTTTCAAACACTCATGGCAGGAGGGGCTCAGCTGCTCCCACCTCTTCCCCCATCCCTCCGGGAGGGAGCAGAGGCAGAACATCATCTCAGCAGCTCTGCAGCCCCTCTTCTGCAGCTCTGAGAGGTGGTGGCAGTCCCTGGTGGCTCTTCCTCGCTCCAAAGCACGTTGTGAAATGGTCCATGGGGACAAGATGCCACTGCTGTGGAACTGGTAAATAGCTTGGGGATGGGGGGGTGGAAGAGAAAAATCCTCTTCAATCTTGCTCAACCTCTGGCTGAAACTTTTCCCCCTCTATTTGGGTAACTTTTCCTCCCACCTCTATTCATTTCTGTTCCTTTCACCACCTGCTGTTTCCCCAGACAGGATAGGGCACCGGAGTGTCCTGAAAGGAGTTGTCCCAGCCTGGTGGGATGCAGGAAGTATTGGAAGGTCTAAGAGGGTGTAAAAAGTTGTGGAGGTTCCGTTCACAAAATAAGACATTGTTCTGGTCCAGTGCTGCTCATTCAAGCATCTCAACACTTCTCATGCATGAATGAGTTGAGCCTTATAAAACAGCTGTAGGGAAATGGCATCCTCCATTCTCTAGGTGATGAAATGGAAGTAGTGAGGGAGCTGAGGTCAGGTTTCCAATCTGAATGCCTCCAGTTGAGCTTCTAAATCCAAAACAAGGCATTGAAATAAGCGTTTGCAATCTATCAAGTCATGCTGATGGGAAGGGAATGTGCTCAGCCAAACCCAGGCTCCCTCTTGAGCAACCTACTTCTGAAACCTTTGGCCTCCACAGCCATGCAATCAATGGAGACAAGCACTAGACATCAAGCAGTTGAATCCTAGCACGTGGATGTGTTTGAATGTTCTCCAAGCCATGCAAGCCTCTTTGGTGAAATAAAAATCCCCTTGGAGACCCACCTTGCTTCTGAACTGCATAAAAATACCTGGGGAAGAACCATCTCCCTGGAAGCCCTGAGCTCAAGGATAGGCAGAGTAGACACCAGTGTATTTTCTGAAGATCAGAGGAAGCTAATCCAAACATTTCCAGAGCTCCAAAAAAATTGTTTGGCACCAGTTAAGTAGCCCCGGGCAAAGATTTGAGGTTAGTTATCTACTTGAGTCGAAGCTTCTCATTCCTGTATTTCATGTCCTTGGTTGACCTCCACGATTTCTGAGATGCTCCAAAGCATAACAACTTTTTCCTGCTCTTGCACATTGCAGGGATAACTTGTCATGGCCTGTTTGCCAGTATTTACAATGTCTCTTTATGTTATTATGATTGTGTGATAGGGTAAATTTGGTTCTTTCATTCGTGTAGAGCGTGTTGTCAGCCTCCCTCAGAACGTGAGCTGCCTCCATATGAAGGGACTAATCCACTCCAAAGAATTAAACCATTGCACTTTTGTCATGTTTATGGGGACTCTCTCAGCTCTTTTGTGAGGCTGCCAGGAGAGATAGTGCTTGATGAGTTTCAAATGTGAGGATTGGACACCCTACCCAAACATGCTGCTTGCGGGCACAGGTAGATGTGACTCCCTCGGTGGTATAGAACACTTGTGGGGCTGGTTTCAAGGCTTTAAACCAAGTCTTTTCCCCATAGGAAGCACCACAAGGACCAGCTCTGATCATGTTGGACCAAAATCAATTGGGGGATTGAAGTTTCCTCAAAAGAACCCATGCATACTTCTAAAGAGGTTTAGAATCATAGAACCCTTTAGGCTGGAAAGGACCAGTAGGATCAGCAAGTCCAACCTTTGTCCAACATCTCCCTGATCCCTCAACCACGTCCCTAGACCAAATTTGTGAGGGTCTAGAGGCAGGACACTGTTGGGAAGAGGTATTTCAGGAGGTGCAATCTCTGCCTACTTTCACCTGCCAGTAGTACTCTCACTGCTGAGCCAGTGATCCATTATATATAGCTGGAAGGGACCTCTAGAGGTCATGTTGTCCAACCTCCCTACACAAGCAGGGACAACCATTCACACAATACGCACTTTGATGAAGTTGTACTGATGGGGACCTACCCAGTGTTCTGGCTTGTCAATGTTAGATGGAGTCCAGATGGGATGGAAGGGGTGGTTTCCTCAACTGGGAGCTCTGCTTTACCAGAGCTGCATCTTCTCTTCACCACCAAGCTCCAAAGCACCATTCTCATTTAAATAAAATAAAAAAAAAATGAAGAGGAGAAAATTCTACCCTGGTTATCTGACTCACAAAGCTCTAGAGACACTAGGGCCATATCTCCATAGGTTTCAAGATGCAGAAGCAAAGCCCTGCTAGCACATCACCTCCAGAGAACGGCAGGCTGGCAACCCTGAAGGCTGGGATGGAGCCTTCCAGATAGACCCAGAAGAGACTTTGCTGCTGCCTTAACTAGGACCACATGACAGAGCATGAATTTTCTGCTCAGAAAACGAGTAGGAAGCTGCTCAAAGCAAAGTCAGGGAGACAGCTCTTTGCAGGGGTTGCCTTGTCTAGTGAACCCAGCCAAAGGACTCAACATGAGGGGGAAAAAACAAGAGTCCGTGTCCTGGCTCCCACTGTTTGCTAGGAGGCTTCTGCTGGAAGAAAAGGTGAGTCAAAGGAAAATGGTGTCCAGAAGTTCAGAGCAATCCAGACAGCTCTAACCACATGACAGGCCCAGGGGGAAGTTTTCAGCCACCCACACAACATCTTGCACAGCTTGCCAAGAAGGCAGATCCTTCACTGGGGGAGAAATCGCTTGCATCTGGATTCCGTGTTTGAAGCCCGTGGTGGAGGAAGAAGAGAATGAGGAGGAGGAGAGGGAAATGTGTTCTGCACAGGCCAGATTGCAGTTTGATTTGAGGCATGAAAGGAAGGAGTTTATTATTCTGATTGTAATAAGTCATTTCTCCCTATAAGCATCCTACAACCTCCTATGCGTGGCAGATCAGCCAAGAACAGAATTAGGGCCATTCCTCCTACGGTTTCAGCCCAGCCTGCCTTTATTTATTTTAAAAACGAAACCCAGCTCAGTGTTTATTTGAACGGGTAGAGAATAGAAGGGGAAGTTCATCAGCTCCTAATCATGGGGGCTCAAAGCGAATCCTTGGCAGATGAACACACCATAAAGGGGCTGTGAAAAAAGCTTCTGTGCTTGGGTTAATGGGCAGGTATCTATGGTTTGGAAAGGCAAAGCTGAACAAATAATAAGGTGTTGACTCCTGAGCCAGAGGAGCCAAGTGATGCTTGTTTGTGGATGATCCTGAGTTTGATCTTGGTTTGATCTTTTTTTTCTGTATAGTGGCAGTCGAAAGACAATGATGTTTATGTTTGAAAATTCTTGAGGACAAGGTATCCACGTTGCTGACTCTAACTGCAGTTTAGGGGTCAAATCTGGACTAGAAAATCAAATGGCATCAAGCCTTGGCCTGAGTTGTCTGTGCCATTCAACTGTTGGAATTGTCTCCGGCAAACTTTTGGCTTGGGCCAAAAGTGTCGTCAGCAATTTCCAGCCATGACCAGGGAGTTAGCCCAGGCCAGAGACTGCTCCCTGGAGGCATTTTGGGTATGGTCACCATATCTGGGAGACTTAGGGAGCTCAGATTGTATGGCCACACTGTCCCAGCTGTTCTAAACGTTGAGGAATGGACTCTGGCACTGTTTAGTTATTAGAACTGATGTAGCCAAAGGGTCCATAGAGAAAGAGGAAGCCTTGGGTTGTTTGCTGGTGGGTTGAGCTGTGGGGTGGCTGAGATTGTGGCTGGTAGCTCTGCAAAATGTCATTTATCACCCCTTTCTAGGTACCTGTTCCATGATCACATAAGACAAACCAGAGCTGGGGCTTTGGGCACCAGATGAGAGCGATGCAGGAGGAAGATGTGTGGTGGAGCAGAGGATGAGGCGTCCTGCTTGTGGCTTCATCATCAGCTCCCTCCGACCTCAGGCAAATTACTTACCCTCATTGCTTCCCTTTCCCTCGCTGCCACATGGGGATCATAATAATACCATCAGAGGCTGGTTGTGAGCATTAATTAGCATATGTCGAGCACTTTGAAGATGAAAAGCTTTTAATGACTGCCGAGGATTATTAAAGTCGTTCACGTTCAGTGAAGGGTTATTAAAAAGAAACCGAATCTGAGTGCTCTGCACTGAACCTCAGCAGATCCTGGGGCTTGAAGAGTGGTGGGAGGACGCCTGTACCACACTCTGTAATTCCTCAGTAAATTGCCCAGGGGCTGAATTTATCACTGAAACCACAACCCTGAGAGCTGGCCAGGAGAACCCGGCATCGTCTGCTGTGACTCACACACTTCACCTTCTTGAAGGGGGGAAAAAAGGCAGTGGCATGGTTGCGATTGAGTTCACTTTTGATCTGAGTGGTACATTCTTGCTGATACTCCTGAACTCATCGAGTAGATTGGGGATTATCTGGAGGTTGTTTAAAGTAGGAGCATCTGCTCCTCTTGGAGATGCACTTGGATGCTGCCCAAGTGAGGTATAGGTTCAGGGTGGTGTGGACAAGGATGATGGACTGTGGGCAAGGTTCTTGGAGCTGTCTAGGACGGGTGAAAGCCTGTGAGAGGCCAAGAAAGAAACAAGCAGAGGGATTTCATATAAATATGTGGTGAAATATTGAAACACAGACAAACATATGTTAATGGAATGAGCAGGAAGGAAAAAACCAACCTAATCACTTCAATCTTCCTATGCTTGCATTGACAGTTGAAATGGAGTAGCTGGAAGGCTGTCGTTGGCTTTTGATCTCTTGCTTTTACTCGGAAATGCTGCTGTGCATGAGGAGAGATGCTGGTGTTGGAGAACGTGCAGGTCTGAGCTCTGTGGATCTGCAGAGTGATCACAAAGCATCACTCATCCCTGCCTCAGTTTCCTCCTGATGAAGCTACAGCACATCAGCCTTGCACCATCCTTGGCTTTCTGGTGGGTCCAAGTGCTTCCACTTGTGGGTGGAGCTTCTCTCTTCTACGTGCTTAATTACTCAGGACAAGTTGTTGACATCCCATAGCCACTCAAGGTAGCACCAGGATTTCATCTCACTAAGACTGTCACCAGCAGCTTTGTCAGTGAGAAGAATTTACTGACAATTTGGCTCGTTGTTATGGGGTTTCTTCACTTCAGGTTCAACTGAATAATAATAATAATAATAATAATAATAATAATAATAATAATAATCGAAAACTATTATTGTTGTTGGCGTTATTATTGTTATTATTATTTTATATGACATTTATTATAACATAAAACAAATATATTATACAATTATATTAAATTATTATTATTATTATTGTTATCGTCACTGATATTACTATTACTCTGGTTGTGACCACCTTATTAAGTCTCCTAACTAACAAAACCATTTTGTTTATCCCCAAAAAGAGGGACCTAGCAGCACTTGCACATGGACTTCACAGACCTGTTGCATGAAATGTTCATTTTATGCAGTTGTTTTAATACTAATAAATATTTTTAATCATTGCAGTGATTTTTTTTTTTTCACATCCCCTGTTTTTCCCACTGGATCTCCTGACTTTTCATGTGACTTTACCAGACAAATGGGTACCAACATCCATACCATAGAACTGAATCCATCACCAGTGCACTAACTGGGAGTAACATCCACACCCCAGTGCTTCAGTTTGCTGTAAGACAAATTAAACATGTCCTGTGCTGCTCCAGGGTTCACACACAAATAAATCAGGGTCCTACTTCTTTTTGTTACGCTCGGAGAATAATACTAAATATCCTAATAAAAAGAGAATAAGACCAAATACCCTAATAAAAGGAGAATAGTACTAAATATCCTAATAAAAGGAGAATAATACTAAATACCCTAATAAAAAACTCCACTTGGGAAACCACATTGCAGTTTAATTCCAGTTTTCAGGAGCTGGCTCTGCTGCTGTAGATGTGCAAACACCCCACAAACTGAAAACTCCCCCAGAAATTTGCCCTTAGTCCAGGTTTAATGATGTCAGAAGAGTGGTCAGGAGACATCCCAGAGGGAACCCTGGAAATCAGGTGGGTTTTTGCAGCTCTAAATGAAAATGTCCCCGGGTCACTGTTGTGTTGCTGTGCGGGATGGTGGCAGGACCCTTTGGAAGGGCTTTTTCTCCATCTGTGGATGAACACAGACATGTTTTAATGGGCAGCTCTTCTAAACTGGGTTAGTTTGGTTGCCCAAGTGGCTTGTTCTCCTTGGCCCAGATTCATCTCCAGCCCATTTTTCCCACCTAAGACCCAAATTGTCCCTTGGAAGTATTTATTTTTCTTCACTGATGAGGCAGCAAACCTTGGGATTATACCTCCAACATAGACATCACAGTTAGATGCCAACTGTCTTGTGGCATCCCACTAAAGCCAAGAGCTTCACATTTGTGGGAAAGGAATTTCAACCTTCTCCCATCCTTGGTTCCCAGCATGGTGAGAACCATCCTGCTTCTTAGGACAGTGTCAATCTGTCCTGTCAAGTCTGTCCATGCCACACCTGGACTTCTGAGGCACAGATCCCACTGGACATTTAATCTCATGGTGAGATTATTCTCAGCCCTGGGGACACTGGAAAATCAAGGGTCCTGCCACTCATATCTGCAAGGATGACAACTCCCAGTTAACTGTGAGCACAGCCCTTTGGAGAGAAGGTAGGAAAACCTGGTGGTGTGGATGGTGCCTCTCCCTGTGCGTGCCTCAGAGAGGTGGGAAGGAGGGAAGGACCCAGCTCCAACTCTCAACAAGAGATGTGCTGCTGCTTCTCCTCCTACAGCCACCTCAAGGACACAACACCCGAAGCCCCTCTCTACTTTTTGGGCAGCAATCAAGGTACTTTCTGCCACTTTCAAAGACAGAGAGTCTGTGGGAGCTCAACCCTCTTCTTTTTTTCATCCTTTTGTTATCTCTTTTTCCCTCTCCCATCCCACTGAGGGTGACTTCTGGAAGGTTCCTCCCTCTGAAGCTTAGTGAAGCCCATGTGAAGGAGAGATATTAGATGGAGGGCTGTTATTGTCAGCAGCTGAGTTGAAGAGTGGGGGAAAAAATGCCAGAAAAAAAGGAGGTAAGCTGATGTTCAAATGTAATGGGCTTGATTCTGAGCTCAGGCTGGCTTTACACTGCTGTGGGAGGGAATTTTGAGGCTGTCGGGTAGTGGTAGGAGTGGGGGGAATGGCTCAAAAGTAGAGGTGGGGAGATTCAGATGAGATGTTAGGAAGAAGTTGTTGCCCAGGAGGGTGAGGAGACACTGTCCCAGGTTGCCCAGAGAGGTGGTGGAAGCCCCATCCCTGGACATTTGGAAGGCCAGGCTGGCTGGGGCTGTGAGCAACATGATGTAGTGGGAGGTGTCCCTGCCCATGGCACTAGATGATCTTGAAGGTCCCTTCCAACCCTGACAATTCTCTGATTCTATGATTCTAATGCAACTCACTTGAATGGAGTGTTTTTCCTGATTCATAACAGTGCCAATGAGAGGAGAAACCCAACGGATTTAATCCCAGGCTTTGGCAGGAACCTTCCTCTCCCTTTAATGAGCAGAGGTCCTTTTCATTAGACTCAGACACCCCAGTGCTGGGTGCCAGTGTAAAACCCTGGCTAGGCAGACGTGTGTGTGATGGCAGCAGGCAGCGTGCTTCAGAGAGATGGAAAAGGCATTTTAATCATGGTATTAGGTTGGATTCCACGAGACAGTATGGAAGGCATCAAGATGCGGATGCCATAACAATCTGGAGTGTGTTACCACTGCATTGATCTAATATTGCCATGTAGTAATAGTCATTTCAGGGATATCTTGCAAAAATGCACTCCGAGTTACTATGGAAAAAAAATAAGGGGGAGGAGAGGGGAAGAAAGGAAAAGTTAAAGCCTCAGCTGCTAACATGGGAGCAGCTTTAGTGTTCACCACTCCTGGCTTGAATTTCTGCTGTTAACCAAGAGCAATGCCCAAGGTTTCCTTGGAGAAGTCAGGGAAAAGAAGAGCTGGGTCATAGAATCATAGAATTGTCAGGGGTGGAAGGGGCCTTCAAGATCTTCTAGGGGGAGTGGGTTCAAACTGGAAGAGGGGAGATTTAGATAGGAAATTAGAAGGAAATTCTTCACTCTGAGGGTGGTGAGACACTAGCACAGGTTGCCCAGAGGGGGTTGCGGATGCCCCATCCCTGGAGGTGTTCAAGGCCAGGTTGGATGGGGCTTGGAGCAACCTGGTCTAGTGGGAGGTGTCACTGCCGTGGCAGGGGGGTTGGAACTGGATGATCTTTGAGGTCCCTTCCAACCCTGACAATTCTATGATTCTATGATCTATGTAGAGGTGCAGTCCCCATCCCTGGAGGGGTTGAACAAACGAGTAGACGTGGTGCTTGGAGACATGGTCTGGGGGTCAGGGACAAAGGTTGGACCAAGGTTGGACTTGCTGATCCTAGAGTTCTTTTCCAACCTAAATGATTCTAAGATCCTACAAGAAATAACCATGTAGCCAGTAGTGAAAAGCAGAGGTGTTAAGAGAGCAAAACCACCACAGAAATGTTTAGGGGAAGAAATAAGAGTTAGGAACATTGAGAAGAAAGATATGATAGGACAGTTTGTGAGGCAGAGAGTTTGCCTTCTACAAACTTACTATAAAATTAGGGTCTGGCTAAAAATGGTAAATAAAAATTTGGTTTCTGATCAACCCTGAAGATCAAGGCTCTAACTTTGGTCGCTGATTTTAGATGTGAGCATCCACTGAGTTAAAACCTGTTGACTGTTAACCCAACCATCCCGTGTATGGAGAGAGCCACCCCAAAAGGAATCATCCAGGTAGCACGTACAGGAAAATGCACAAAAGGTGGTAGATATCAATTTAAATCAATGTTTAGAAAATCATAATAATGGTGAAGATGAGAACAATGCTTTTTTTGCCCCATTCCTTCGAAACCACCCAAACCAGCATGTTTCAAATAGCTGAAAAGTTGGGCACTGTCTCTGCTCCTTGCAGGAGCCCCGAGCCCTGAAGCGATGTTGCCACCTTGTGGAACAGGAATCCACTGTGGTCCTTTAGGAAAAAAATAAATAAATATACCTTTCATTCCCTGGACTTTGTGCCAAATTAGAAAGAAAAGTCCTGTGGGTTGGGAGGGAGGGAGGGAGGGGACCCTTTGCAGCAGCAGCAGCCGATGGGGTGAGGACGTGCTGGGAATGAGGTGTAATCAGATTGTGCATTCCTCCACGGCTCATTCTCAAAATTAAGAATATTGCCTTTGATTTCCTTGTTATTATTTCTCATTCCCTGCATTTCTATTATTTTTTCTTTCTTTCTTTCTCAGGGAGTGGTCATCTGCCTATCATATGCAAGTAAACCCCATCATCTTCACCAAAGGCTGTGGGTTATCCTCCTGGAAAAAGCCAAAAGAACCATCACCAAGTTTTTACGTGCCATAGTCTTGCACAAGCAAAGCTCCCATGGACTTAGTGCAGACTTTTGTCTGGTGTCTGAAGCCACATTTCTCCTTCCAAAACCCTTCCAGACCTGTGGGTACATGCCCAGCTTGTGTGGGCCAACGTTCTGCAGAACACACGTTACTTTTATGCGCAGGAAATCGAAGCTGGGCACGGGGAAACGATCACTTTAGCTTTCAAAACGAGTGAGTGCCTGACCTGGAATTTGCAGGATTTAATTTCAGCTTGGAACGACACGAGGGAGAGATTTGACCGTGTTCAGCAGGAGGATGCAAACCAGCATCACCAGGCATGGCTGCCCTACCGTGCACTGGCCAAAGGGCTAAATCCAGACCCCTGACACATTTATCCTCTTTTTTTCTCTTAATAGTATCCAGGGCTAAGCTGCACCTCCAAGGGAGCTGCTCAGAAAAGGTTCACAGCATGGAGGAATTACCTTTTCTGGTAAGTTTTAGCTTTCCTGAGCTTCTCCATCTCCCCAGGGCAAAGGGACATTAGATTTTGTATCTACCCGTGGTCCTTAAACACCAATAAATTATTATTATCAGAGATTCTCTAGGTAATTTTTTTTAATAACAAGAATTTGTCCCTGACAAGATGGAAGTTTTCATTTAAAACCTGTATCAATTAAAAAATGGGAGTTGAGCTTTTCAATATATGCCCAAATTTTCCTGCACTTCATCCTTTCTTTTTCTTCTGTTTCCTCCTACTTTTTGCAGTAGAGAAACGAAATAAAATGAAACACAGATTAAAACATTGAAATAAAATGCAACGATATGAAAATAAAATCAAAAATTAAACCCCAAAACTTAGCAAGAAGTTAAGAAGTTAAGAAGAAGTTAATAAGAAGAAGTTAATAAGAAGTTAACAAGAAGTTAACAAGAAGTTAAGAAGTTAAGAAGAAGTTAAGAAGAAGTTAGGAAGTTAAAAAGAAGTTAAGAAGTTAAAAAGTTAAGAAGCTAACAAGAATTTAAGTTAAGAAGAAGTTAAGTTAAGAAGAAGTTAACAAGAAGTTAAGAAGAGGGATACAAGAGTGGAGAGAGGAAAAAAAGGAAATATCCATAAAAGCACGTAAAGCTTTAACTCTTCCCTTAAAATAAAAAAAAAAAAAAAGGAAAAATATTCAAGGCTTTTTTTTTTTTTTTCATGAAAACTCTTCCCTGTTCCTGTTTCTGGTCAGCACTATTTATAAGCAATCGCTGCTGAATCGTTCAGCCTCTGGCAGCGTCCGAGCGGCGGTGGGTAAACACCAACTCCCTCCCTACAATGTGAGTAACAAACTCCCATTTACCCAGCATGTTTACCCCACTCTGTGCTTGCCCATGAATGCCACCTTCTTTTTTTTTGTCTCCGGGTCTGTATTTCCCTCCAAAGAGCCCAGGAGAGCCCCAGGAGCTCCAGCACTTCCCAGCGTACGTGCGCACACACACACACAAATGCTCCGCCGGGACGTGGTTGAGCGAGTTATGAAACCAACCCCATCCCAAGGCTTCAGCATCAAAGGAACAAGGGGAAACGTGGTGTTTGGGGCTTATTTAACAAAAAAAACCCCAAAATCTCAAAGGTTTGGGCCACCTCGGCAAGGTGAAGGCACTGGGGGGATCCTGAGCTGAGTGAGAGAAAGGCAGTGCCCTGATAAGCTCCTCTTGGTGGCATCAGGAGATGTTGGGGCTTGAAACTGGAGGTTTTCTGCCTGTGCCCACCCCACCTATTCCAGCTCAGACCCCAAATCCTGACATGCTGGAAACCTCTGGGGTATTCCCATCCTAGCAAGCAAAGGGGATGGCAGCCTCAAAAGCCTCCCCATATATTTGCCCACCTAGAATCACCTTGAAGTGCCTCAGAAGTTTCCAACAAGCCCAAGGCTGGGCTCCTGTTCACACCAGTTCAGCACTGGGATGAAAAATAGAGTCAGGTTTGTCCAGGAAGGGAAATGAAGGAAGGAACATTTACCTTCCCTGCTATATGGTTTTTATGGCTCCTTCTCTTTTAGATCACAGGGAAACAAATTTATCTCCAGGGTCTCCCTTGAAAGAGATGAATTCACAGAGAGTCCAACCTGGAGCGTCGTTTAACAGGAATGATAATTTCTTGTAAGGTCGTATTTGACTTGGAACCAAGTCAATGCCTATAAAATGTGCTATAATGAATCGATAAAATAATTCCTGGATTGTTTTTTTTCTCCTGTTTTCCTTCTACAAGGGCAACTTTTGTTTGCAAAGGAGGATGCAACTCGTGGTGACTCAAGTACCCAAGCAATGAAGGCCACAGGGGGCAGTTGCATGGTCAGTGATATATTTTTTATTTTAAAATCATGCTGGAAATAAATAATTTAATAATTTAAAATACATGGAAAAAGTTTGCAGATGACTGTGAAAAAAGCTTATGGGCAGCAAAATGAGCCTGGAAGGAGAACTCAAGCCTTGAGCCATCGACTCTCCAGCAGGTGCTATAGGGGTGACCAGTTTGACCACCCCAAGTCTGTGGTGCTACTGGGAGCTGCAACCCCCAGGTTAATGATCTGAGGTTTGAGCAGCAATTTCTGAGTTTGCTGAATTTTCCCTTTTCTCCCTCTGAAAACACGACAACCCTTTTTTAACCAAAAGGCTGAAAACGCTGGGGTCTGGGCTATCAGATTTTAATTCTGGACCAGTAAAGAAAAACCCACCACCTCCTACTAGACGAGGAAAATTTCAATCATCACAATGAAATAAAGCAGAAGCTGGGCAAAGCTGTTTCTAATGAAGCCCATTACAGGGAGAGGTGGCGTTTCCCTCCCCTCCGTGTGTGTGTGTGCACATCAAACCCTTCCCTACCCGCTCACAATCAGGGAGCTGCACAAATCTGTCTTTAATTGCAGATGTTGTAAAAATAATCAGAGAGGAGACTAAACGAGCATTAGAAATGTGGATTCTTGACTTGCTGCCTTGGCGGGGAACATCTCGCTATTGAAGTGCTTATAAAGCAGCAAACTCCGAGCCGAGATTTCTTCAAGAAAATGTCTTTTCTTGTTAGGGTTATTCCACTTCAGAGGGTGTTTCCAAAAGGAGATGCTGGGGAATGTTTGTTCTGTCTTAAAGGACGCCTTTGTTTTTAATTATCCTTGCTGCAGGATACAGGGAGATCTTTCTGCTCCCATTTTTTTTTTTAGCTCAGATAAAATTCTCGGCATTTCAGCATTTTTTTTTTATTTTCTCCCCCCCCTTCTGCAGCTTTTTCCCATTTGGGCTGTTATTTATGACTCCTTTACTACCTTTCACGCCGCTAAATGAAAATCTCGACGCTTCACGGCGGAAACACCCCAAAGGAATTTCATTTTATTTTAAGGGGAACGTCGCCCACGTGGACAATCTGCCTCCAAACAATGAGGAATTGTTCCTCCAATCCCACCTTCCCTCCTCCTCCTCCCTGGGCTCCTCTGTTGGGTTTCGATCCCACCAGGGGAAAAGGGGTATTTTGGTAGCTTGAAATCAGATTTCTGCCGCCTTTTTAGTGCCTTTATAAACCCAGGGACATTAACTGAAGTGAAGCCTGGTGCAAAATGTTTCCTTTCTCTGGGACCCAACGCATTGAAGGGTGCCAGTAGGTGGTCACTGTTCAGAGGCTTTAAAATGCAGATTAAGCTCAGCTCAACGGTGCCAAACCTTTTTCAACCCCGCTCAAGTCCAAAATAAATTCACACCTCCTCATTTCTGTCCTATTAATCAATCAGTTCAAGAAACTGCAGCCTGTGGTGGGTATCAGTCAGAGGCTTGTCTGTTCGCTTGGGCTGATGCACAGAATAAATGTTTTCCTATATTTTAAAATTAATTTTATTTCCTGTGTCTATATTTTTTAATTTTGTTTTCTTTTGCAAGAATGCGGCTGTGACTACCTGTTGTCAGGAAGACCATAAATTTCAAAGTAAAAATAACATTATATTCCACTATTTGTTTTTCAGGGGGGGGAAAAAAAAAATCAAAATAGCAATAAAAAAAAAATAAAGAGGAAACTGTGAACCCGGCTTAGTATAAATGTACAATAATAAGATTTATTTTTACTTTGGCTGTTTGAAACTTCTCTAAGTTTATGCCAACAAACATAGCTAGAGTCCTAGAATGAGCATAATCCATCCCCAGCAAGTACAAAGAAGGGTTTCTCCTTTATGGAGACTTGACTTTCCAAAGTCAAATTGTTATGTGGGGCAAGGGCAGCATTAGCTGATATTAATGACCTCTAATTCATTGCACTTTTAATATTCATGTTCCCAACAGCTTTGCAAAGAGTGATTAGATCCCAGGAGCCCCTGGAAAAGGGGAGAAATGTTCTATTCAAAAGGGTTTGTAATGATAGGACAAGGAGTGATGGTTTTAAGCTGGGAAAGGAGAGATTTAGGCCGGATAATAGAAAAAAGTTCTTTAACGTGAGGGTGATAGATGAGTGGAAGGGGCTGCCCAGAGAGGGGGGGGAGGCCCCATCCCTGGAGTCCTTCCAGGTCAGGCTTGCTGGGGCTCTGAGCAGCCTGCCCTAGGTAGAGAGGTCCCTGCTGGTGTAGGGAGGTTGGACCAGATGAGCTCTGGAGGTCCCTTCCAGCCTCAAACATTCTATGATTCTCTGATTTTGTACCTGGAAACAAAGGCACAGAGAAATTTAAGCAAAATCTGAGGTTAAGGGAGCGGTGAAACAAGGAACAAGATTCAGATGGGTTCTTGTTTTAATGACGTGGCAAAATTCCTACTCTATAAAACAATAATGGTAATAAACTGCCTTCATACCCAGGAGCCCAGGCAGGGTGGCAAAGGAACATCTTCTAAGCTGGTACATCCCTTGGCATCTCCTGGTTTACCAAAGCAAGAGAGGTCCATAGAGAAAAGGTCAGCAAAAGGAGGTTGTGGTGAGGCTGGTGTTGGGCTCTTTTCCCAAGCAACTCATGACAGGACAAGAGGTGATGGCCTCAAGTTGCCCCAGGGCAGGTTTAGATTGGCCATTAGGAAGAAGTTCTTTGCTGCCAGAGTGGTCAGGGACTGGCCCAGGCTGCCCAGGGAGGTGCTGGAGTCCCCATCCCTGGAGGGCTTCAACAAAGGAGGAGATGTGGTGCTTGGAGACATGGTCTGGGGGTCAGGGAGGTACAACAGTTGGACTTGCTGACCCTAAGCAACTCAATCTGTATCATTCCATTCCAGATGTTGCCAAACTTAGGTATATACAATTGTGTAATCATCCTTCTGCTTTTTTGCCATTTCTTTTCCTAAGAATGCCTAATATGCATTTGTTCTGACATGATGTAGCATTGACATGACTTCCAGAGACTCATGATGCCTCAGATGTCCTTCATAGGTGGGAGAAGTTAATTTATGCTCCATTATTGGACATAGTATTTTTCTATGTGCGTCCAATCTTCTTTTTATTGACATTGCATTTAATTTATCACTTTATCATCTGGCCATTCTCTTTCATGAACACATTTCAGGTCTGATGGCCTTGGATAAACCATTACTTGGTCACCCTAATCCTTTCCTAGACCATCTGCAGATGAGTTGAAAATCCCAGGTCTTCACACATCCCTTTTTTGGGTCCCATTATTAAAGCCATCCATTTATTTCAGCCCTGAGCTTGTTTCCAACCTTTCAGCCACTAATCCATGTCAAGATGTTTCCCCTTACACCATGAAAGGTTAATCTCTCTAATGTACTTTGCTGGGGGATTTTGTTGACAGCTTTTGAGAAGCCCAAGTGGTCCAACTGGACTCTATGCTCCACATTCCCTTCTACTCCTTCAAAGGTTTCAAATGAAATTTATGTCTCCTAACTTCTAAGAAGTGTCACCTTGTCTTCCTTACATCAGATCCATCTCCATCTACTAATTCCACTATTGAATACAATGTGCAGTAAAGAGAAGTTGGAATATTACCTGGAATGCCCAAGATGATATTTAAAACTTTAAAAAAAACCCCAAAACTTTATTTTTGCTGCCTACTCCTCGTCTAGTCCAGGGTCCTTTACAAGTGGTAGGTCCCATACCACAAATTGTGGGGTTTTTTTGCTTTGTGAGTGAACTTCTTCCCAAGTCATGGATGAATGACACCTGATCTTGGCCGTTGAACAGGGAAAGGGAGAAAACTGAACATCAAAAAGGGACCTGCTGGGTCAGGAGGGGGGTTAGCAGTGAGGTGCCTTTAAGGATCAATCTACATCTCCTAATGGCCTGTATAAAGGTGGGAGGAGAATACCCCAGCTGGTCCCTGAGAGAAACTGGAGGAGAATCATCAGTGTAGAGGTGGAGATGAACCAGAAATCAGCAAAAAATAGATGATAGTACAAAATGCAAGAGAGGAGCTCTGCTGGAAGCTGCAGACTTTCCATTGGAGAAGGAAGATCAACACTGGGGAAACTGAGGACACTCATGAGGTAAGTGAGGACCATCAACTACAACTCCTCTCTGCTGTAGATGTGATCTAGAGATGTGTTATGAAGCTGTTGCCAGTAGCAGGAAAGTAAATACAAAGTTCACTGACCTATAAACATGTTGTTGGGCTTCAGTTGGAACCATGTCCTGCTCATGTATGGAGGGAAAGAAGGTCTTTGTTTTATAACGTGTGCTCATGTCCTTGTTGGAGGTCCCTTTGGCTGTGCAGAGCTGAAGGTGTGGGTGGAACCAATAGGTTGGCTTCCAAATCCACTCTTGCATGCCAAGAGTGTGAGGAGACCTCTGAAGTTGAGTCCCAAAGGGCCAAACCTACTGCCCACTGACTTCAGTGGGGTGCCAACAATACCTGTTATCAAGTGTCTGCCCTGTGGTTTCTCTGGGAAGTTGTTTGAAACATGTTGGAAAAAAAAAAGAAAGGAAAAGGAGAGCAAGTAGAAGGTTATCTGGGGGCAACAGCCCCAACAAGCTTTCCTACTCAGTGGTAACTGTGAGTATCAGCTTATTCTGTGGGTAAGTGTGAGGAAAACCTTGTTGTTGGAGTGTGTTATCAGCAAGAGCTGCTCCAGACATGCTTGTGGTTGGGCTGGGGGAACCCGTGCTAATAATTCAAGTTATCCCCACTTCAGCTTTAAAAGGCTTCTCTTGTGGTAACGTGGAAAGCTTCAGGAAATGTTTGCACAAACTCAGCAAGAAGGGAACTCATCGCTGGTCTCAGCTCCCTGCATCACTCACGTGCTAAAAATGACTAATGCTTGGGGATATATGGGGCTCTCACTCAAGGACACTTACCCCTAACACAATTCTTCTCCTCCTGCCAGCTGAGGAAACTTTGATGCTGATTTGAGTGGTGGAATAATCTAAATTATCCAAATAATCTACTAAAAGCCTGAGGGGTCTCATCTGCTGGTTATTTCTGTCTATTGGTACCAAACTGCCACAATCCCCTATTATCTTAAGTGGTAGTTTACAACCCTGTGTGCATTATTTTGTTTTAAATCATACCTATGAAGGACAGTGTTATTATCCCAATTTTTCAGGTGAAATAAGAAGATAAGGGAGTCAAAGCTATATTAGGAACCTCAAAACTATATTAGGAACCTCACACCAGTTGGGTGGAGAGGAGAATAATAATATAAACAAACAAACAGAAAAAAATCTTATGCAAGTCCTTGTGGAAATTTCCTACAAAATAGAGCAGCAACAAATCAAGCACAATCCTACATCTCCTTAAATCCCCTGGTGCAGGATCTCAGTCCATGTGGATTGTTCAAGGAAAGGGGTTTATAGTGAGGTGGGAATTGGTCTGTTCAACCAAGGAACAAGTGATAGGACAAGAGGTGATGGCCCCAAGTTGTGCCAAGGGAAGTTTAGATTGGATATTAGGAAAAATTTCTTTATTGAAAGGGTTCTCAAGCATTGGAATGGGTTGTCCAGGGCAGTGGTGGAGTCCCCATGTCTGGAGGGGTTTAAAAGTTGTATAGACATAGTGCTCAGGGACATGGTTTAGCCAAGGTCTTGTCGGTGTTGGCTTAAGGACTTGATGATCTTAAAGGTCTTTTCCAATCTAGGCCATTCTGTGGCCAAGTAGATTTGAATCTGTGTTTTCAGGCTCCATGTGACCCCTGTGTCTGTTCTCCTGAGAGAACAGACAATGACACAGACAGTCATAACCACCCATACGTCAGGAAGGGCTTGGAGGGAGGAATTTGGGGTTTGTGAAGCAAATTGAGCTCCTGAATATTAGAAATATTTATGCTCCCTTGTTATAAGGCAACCTCCCTACCTTTAGTCTACTCCTCTCCAGAACCACATGAAAGATGATGAACTGAGCCCATGAAGAACTCAACTCTGCAGATGGCCAAAGAAAAGGGACAGTGTAAACAGGAGTTTTGTGAAGGACCAAGTCTGGCTGTCTCCATCTACACAAGGATCCCTGCATCCAGTTGAGCCATTTTCAGTATGAAGCCTCTGATTGGCCTGATGAGAAGGGATCCTTGCCTGGTTTGAGGAATTATGAGCCCACCCATGAACTAGACTGTCAGTCTTTAGCTTTAAAATCAGATTTTTTTTTCTCCATGGGGGAAAAAAAACCCCTAAACATGTAAGTTTTATGCAACTACAACTATGTGTCTTTAACTGGAGTTATATCTTGTCCACAGAACTTGGCAAGATGGATCACAAGTGGGCCTTACAGTTTGTTGAATATTAAGGTTTTCTGAAGCAATTACAGAGTCCGCATGGGTTTAGTAATTATTATATTCTGTAAGATGCTTCCAAAGTAAGTGGCATCTTTTGGGGGATGCTGGAGGACTGAAAGATGCCTGGATTCAAATCCCTCTTCTAGCCTCAGGACTGGCCCAAGGCTGCTCAGCTCTGGGGTTAGGAGAGGGGATGTCCCAGTGCAAATCTTATGATGTTTCCTTGTAGGTCTGGACACGTTCATGGTGGACAAATTAACTGATTTGCAGCTACCATATCCCTTAGTCATGATCATCTCACCCTTTGAGCATATTCCTCCGTCATACCATGACCAACCAACTTGTGAACAACTTGCCAGATCTGATATTCCAGATAAAAACTGTTCAACCTACTGAATTTTTTCCCTGGCATGTAAAGCAGCAAGAAGACACCTGAAGTTCATTATCTTTTATCACTACCAGTCTTGTCTGTGCAGAAAAAGCTCTATAAACAATGGTCAGATTGTCTTAGCTAATGTATCATCATTACTTCAGCCTCAGTCCTCTCCCACCAGTGATAAGTAGGTCTCCAGGAAGAAACAGAATACAGTGCCAGAAATCCAAACAAAAGATTCTGAAAGGCAAAGCAGTTTAAGGATCAATTTTTAAGGGGAAAAAAATCCCTGGGAAGAGGAGACAGCTGTAGGGCTCAGTTGGTTGCACCTGAATCTCATGAAAGAGATGATGGAAGAGGATACTGGTCAACTGAAGAATCCTTCCTAGCTTAGTGTACCAGGAGGGAGAAGAACAATGCAGATGTAAACCCTTTCCATACGAAGAGGACTAAGGTGAAATCAGGGAGTTAGAGGTTTGCAATAAAGTTTGATTTTTGACAGTAGGCAAGGTCTTGGAGACATTAGTAGGGGATGAGATCACAAAACATCTGGAAAAATACAAGGTGATAGAAAGGGATCGGGGTGGTTTCTGGGAAAGAATATTATGTCTGACAAAGCTGGGGGAGTTTTTGGAGACAAAAGAGGGCGTGGTGAGTTGTAGGTGCCATTTCATGAAGGTCCTTAGCACCTTGCCAGATACAACTATGTATGTTGAACAGTGGTGCACATCTGTGTTAAATAAATAGAAGTCTTACAGTCATCAAGAACAGATCAAAATGGCAAAAGTGAGAGACTAAAAGATAGATTTGTTTATGGAACAACTTAGTTTGACTGTGTTGCTTCCTAGATCTTGTTCCTGAGGAATGCTCAGGTAGCAAAAACTGACTAAATGGATCCTGGATGGTATGGAGCCCAAAATTCAGTCAGCTCAGCCTGATGAAAAATTCAGGTACCTGTCTCCAAGAGGAGTACATAAAATACAGCTATAATATGGCCTACAAGAAGGTTGGGGAAGGACTTTTTACAAGGACTTGTAGTGACAGGATGAGGGGTGATGGGTTCAAACTGCAAGAGGGGAGATTTAAGTTGGAAATTAGAAGGAAAATCTTTACCCTGAGACACTGGCCCAGGTTGCCCAGGGGGGGTGTGGATGCTCCATCCCTGGAGGTGTTCAAGGCCAGGTTGGATGGGGCCTTGAGCAACCTGGTCTAGTGGGAGGTGTCCCTGTCATGGCAGGGGGTAGGACTAGATGGTCTTTAAGGTCCCGTTCAACCCAACCCATTCTATGATTCTTTCACAGATATTTCTTCTCCGTGCTGCTTTGCACACCACTGACATCTTTGAATGAGAATTGTTAATTCTTGTGCTCATTCTCTGTATGTAACATCTAAGTATGGCACATATTGGTCAGGTTCTAGTAAGACAAAATGAAAATAGCTGATCCTGAGGGTCTAATACTCAAATCTGGCAAAGGATGTTAATCGGCCCATGGAGGCTGATTTCTTTTACCTTAACTGTTCATTGTAGTGTCTGTTTTGTGTCAAAATCAGCTTTTCCTACAGTTTCCCAGTTATTTCCTTTAGTTGTTCAAGGTGGAAAGACCACCAAAGACTTGGCTGCAAAGTGAGAGTTCTTCTACCCTCAGGATTACACACAGAAAATATAAAGGACACTTGAAAATTACACTCTAAAACTTTCTCTGAAGTAGCCTGAAAAGGTTCTTGTGGGTCCCCAAATCCACCCACATTACTTCAGCCTTCCATGTAACATAATCTGCTGATAAATTTAGTGTTCTCCTTTATAAAAGTGATTAGATTTCTTACCATAACTATTCCTATGGGAAGGCTGCTTCAAAACTCTTCAGATAGTTTCAAACTATCTCCTAATGTCCATCTGAAATTTATTCATGGCCAGTTAACACCCATTTATCCTGATGCCAAAATTATCCTGTAGGTTAAATAGCAACATAAGCGTTCAGCTTCTGGTCTGATACTTAAACCTCTTGTCTTGTGTATGAGGTTCCAAATGCCTTAGATGATCCTGGTGCTCTTCTCTGCACCATCCATCCTTCCAGTTCATCTTTCTTGATCATAGCAGACCTGAATTGCACCTATGATATAGTGAATAGTTTTGTACCTGTGCATCTGTAGTCACCAACCCTACAGCTTCCAGTGTGGTTCAACCAGTGAAGACATGTCAAAAATACCCTGATTTTAGCCAGGCTGGTTTGGGTAATGAAAACAACTCCCAGGAGGTTTCCACAGGGATTTCAGCTCCGTCGAGATGAGAGACAGGCTTAAAAAACCATAATAAAAACTATCCTCTTCATCAAGCTCTCATCAATCTCCATTAGGGTGTAAATGTCTTTGTCTTTGATTTGGCTGGAGCTCAAGCTGCATGTTTGCATCTGGACTTCAAGAGTTATGGCCCAGGGACACAACCAAGTTACCACTTTTTTTTGCCAGCTGAGCTGCCACAGTTGAGTGTATTTGTTGCAAATGTGATATAATGCATCACAGGGAAAGAGGCTGGAGCCTGTGTAAGCTGTTGGATGCTGCAGATGAGGATTGGGAGCCATCTCCACAAAACTATCAACTTTAATCACCTCCAGATGCAGATGTTCAAATTTAGTCCTCGTATGTACCCAAGCTTCTGTTACAGTCAACGTGCATCTGGTCATGGAGAGATGGAGTAGACAACATACTCCACCCTTGTCTACTAGTCAGGTGGGATGTCTTGGTGGTCAATAGAGGGTCAACAATTTATACCACTTATCTTCAGATACCTGGGCTAGAACCTGCCCCATAACTTGGTACAATGCAGTAATTCAGATATATGTCCATGTGTTTTTAAACTGAATTTTAAATATTAATTATAATTTTAATCTATTTTATATATATAAAGATATAAAATTATTAACATTTTATTTTAAAATTTAAGATTATTAAAAATTTCTAAAGTATATAATGAGTATAATTATTAATTAAAAAAAATAATTATAATTCAAAATTATCATAGAACCATAGAATGTTTGAGGCTGGAAGGGACCTCTAGAGGTCATCTGGTCCAACCTCCCTACACAAGTTAGGGACATCTCTACCTAGGGCAGATCTACCTAATATATATTTTATATATATATATATATATTAGCTGAACCTAACACATGGCTCAAGGATCACCTGCAGTAATAACTTTTCCAAGTATTTTTAATACGTGTTTGTGTCTTGGCAGTGGCTACAGACACTTGTTGAGACCCAGGTGATGAAATGTGCTCTTTGGCCATGTGTCCAATGTGCTGGATGGAGAGTCTGGGTGTTTCTAGGTATCTACACGTAGGTGTCTGAGTTCCCACTGCAGTGAGAGGACACGTGGTTGGTGTGGTCAGTGGAATCCAGTATGTGCTTTAGTTCATAGTAAATAAATATATATTATGTGACTCAGCTGCCTGGTGCCATCTGAGGTGTCCTAAAGCATCTCAGCTGCTGGTCCAGCAGGACCCATGTCTTGTTGAGCAGCCCTTGTGTGCTCCTCTTGGCATTTCACGCTGTGCAATAGGTCTCCATCAACTACAGTGTCATCTTAGAGACCTACTTGTAGGTATTGGCATTTATCTTAACCTCAGAATCAGTCTTACCCTGGGGATACACTCAAGGTTTATCACTTCTCTGCTTGTACATGATGGAGAGCTACACTCAGATGGCTTTGGAGCCAAACCCATCAAGGATTGTGTGGGAAGAGGCTTCTCTCCATACCTGGAGGGATCTTACTCTAGAGGTTCCTCTGTCAAGTGGAACTCTCAAGCAAGCTCATCCTTTATTTAGCAGTAGATGCTCCCAGAATTTCCAGCCATTGCACCAAAGGGTGGGGACATACTAAAGGTTCTTGCCCCTCAAAGTCATTTCCAAGCTGGTGCTATGGGCAAATGTTCTTTTTCTTTGCTGCCCTTGTCATCCTTTGAAAGAGTTACCCAAAGCCTTTAATCCAAGTCAAGCCACAGGTCAGAGTTGAGAAATGCCTTCTAGCTGCAATATTTGCAATATTTTTTTTCCCTGTGTGCTCCAAATAAAGGGGGGAAAAAAAAGCAAACTCCAGAAAATGATTTTCTACCTTCCCACCCTTTTCTACAAACTATTTGCAAAATGATTTGATTTGATTTCCTTGAAATATTGCAACACACACAAAAAAATTGCTCCCCAGCTGAGGACTTTTTATATCAAGTTTCAGCCCTTCTGCTGTTGCTTTTTTTTTTTTTTTCAGGAAAAGTTACAAAACCCTGCAAAGAGGAGGGTTTATAATGAAAGTGCTGGCAGGGCCATGGCTGTAGCATTTCCAGATGTGCTGTTGCAATTAGGGCTGGGCAGATAGAGTTGGATAAAATCAGAAGTGACCCAAAGTCTTTGGGAAAGCCTTGAACAGAACCTGAAAGTCTTTAGGGGGTGGAAAAAAAGCTTGGCTGAGTTGTTTTTTTTCCTCTGTGTTTTGGGGGGTTGCTACATCTCATCTTGAGGTGGAAATGAATGTGAGGAACATTTTTGCAGCATGGCACAAAGTTTCTGCTTCCAGTCCCAGGTAAAATGGGATTTGCAGAAGGCTCCTTGCCTCAAACACCTCCAGGCTTTGGAAACCTTCTTGCATTCTTCTAGTTGTGTAATAAACCAACCCCAACCTCTTGGATTTGAGAGTTTACATTCCAATTTGACTCTGGATTAAAGCTCCTCTCTCACAATAACTGAGGGATCTTATTATGGCTTCAGATGTGCACCAACACACATCCCACTTAGGGCTGGGGGGGTCCCCAGTGGGTATCCATGACTGGGTTTGATGTTTTCCTTGGGTTTTCACTTCCTTGTTTGAGTCCAGAGAGGAAATAGGGAGCAGGAAAAATCAATATCTTTGCAGAAGGTGCTTTGGGGTGGATCTGCTGGCCTGTAATATGTGTGGACACGTGGATGGGGGGTTGAGAGAAGAATAACATGGAGCAGAGCTTGTCTGTCCTTTGGTACAGAGCCCTCCTATGGGTTTTGTGTATCAAGCTTTGCAGGGAGCAAGCAAACCAAAGCAGTTCATGTCAGCAGTGATAATAACAGCTGGGGAGAGCCAAACAATCTTCAAACTCCTCGTGGAAAGCAGAGGAGGTTTCTCCTACCTGGGTTTGTTTTTCCACGCTGCCACCTCGGCTGGAGGTTTGGTTCCCCTGCCTGGATTTCCTGCAGGATTCTCCCTCCACGTCACATCATTTACTCAGCAAGGAAAACAAATCCCAGCAGGGTTTTGAGTTCTGTGAGTCTTGTGTGACAGGCTGCTCTCAACAGCCATCTTGGAGTCTCTGCTCAGGGAAGGTTTCTTCCCCCCTCTGCCCTATATATTAAAAACCAAATTAGAGCTCTCCAAGCACACCCAGGTGCTGAGGAAGTTTGTGCCTCCAGAGGTGGCACGTTCCCCTCCTCAGATGACACCTGATCTAGTGTTATGGGATTGTATTAACTGAACGTTCTCATGCTTGGAAGAGTCACAGCTCAGGTGAGACATAAATCTCTGGTCTTGCAGCCAGCACTTTAACCAGGGTGAAATTTGTGGAGAGGGCAGGAGGGAGGACAAGGGATGGAGTGGGACAGGGATTGCTCTTACTCTAGGCTGTCCTTTAGGAGGATTCCTCAGGGAGGTTTTATGGATGTCCCCAAAAGCCAAAAAGACATTTAGATGGGGGATTAAATGACTCAGGGTTCAAACTGATCTTTATGGGAATGAGAACTGTGCTTTCCACAGGGGTCTCTTCAAGTTACTAGGTTCTGAGAGGGTGCTGGGCTGGTGGGACTGGGACCTCTCAGGTGGGAATGTGTAAAATGACCTAGGTAGAGATGTCCCTGCTTATTGTAGGGGGTTGGACTGGATGACCTTTGGAGGTCCCTTCCAACCCAAACCATTCTATGATTCTATGACAATACTGCTCCCCACCCTCCAACTCAAAACTTGCCCTAAACATAAAATGTTCTTCCTGCTTCCATGCTACGTTCTCAGTTGTGATAATGAGAATATAAATGGGAGTGAGAGCTGAAAGCCCTGGGACCTCTCACTTCCCAGCACATGGAAAGCATCTTACAATCTCTTGTGGCAACCAGAGTATAGAATCCTAGAATTGTCAGGGTTGGAAGGACCTTCAAGATCATCCAGTTCCAACCCCCCTGCCATGGCCAGGGACACTTCCCACTACATCAGTTGCTCACAGCCCCAGCCACACTGGCCTTCAAAATGTCCAGGGATGGGGCTTCCAGCACCTCTCTGGGCAACCTGGGCCAGTGTCTCCCCACCCTCATGGGCAACAACTTCTTCCTAATGTCTCATCTCAATCCCCCCACCTCTAGTTTGGACCCATTCCCCCCAGTCCTACCACTACCTGACAGCCTCAAAAGTCCCTCCCCAGCTTTCTAGTAGCCCTCTTCAGATCCTGGAAGAGAGTAACGGGGCCCTGGTACCTCCTGAGTGTGCCCATCACATTGACACACCACCAGCTCCCATCTCCATGACTTCAAAGCTGCTCCAACCTGCAGCTCAGGTCCTCAGTGCTGGGAGAGCTTCTTTTTTGCCTTGCAGAGCTGACAAAAACACTGCACGCCTCCAGATATGTGAAAAAAACACCCAAATCCTCCAGGATTTCCTTCTGGGCAGCATTTATCAAGCCAAGGAGAAAGCTGGATCGTTGGATCCCTGCCATTTGCAAGCTCTTGAAGATTATTCCTGGTTACTGGAGTTTGACCCCTGCATTTCAAGCTGGAGCCTGCACTCCCTGCCCCAAATCTAAACCAGTCTGTAGCGTGGCTGTGGTTTCCTTCCAGGGTCAGCAATGGCTTCAATCCATGCCCAGCTCAGTAAATTGGAAATGGCAGAAGAAGATTCTGGGGTGTTGGTCTGAGAGGAGGATGAATACATCAATCCCAGATAATTACAGCTCTTCTTACAAAAAATTCGGGATGTCTCAGACCTGTTTTCACGTATTTCATGTATTAAGCCAGAGATAAGGCTACATGATTAAAATGGTTCCCTTCAGCTTTAAAAAAAAAAAAATCCATGAAGGGCTTGCAAAATTGGTTTGCTGTGTTGGAAGAGTGCTTTGGAAATCTCAGGGGGAAATACTGCAGTGTAGAAACCCCTTTCTGTTTATTCAGGATATAACGAATGGACAGCACAAATACTTTGCCCAAATCCCTGTGTTTCAACAGCATTGCATTTAAAATACATTCTTTTTTATAGGGCTTTTTTTTTCCCCTTGCTATAATCATCTGGGTTGAATTACAGTAGAGGAAAGAGATGAATAATGACAATTAGCAAGCTGGTCATCTGTCCACCTCCAAACTCCAGCCAAGATTAACTCCAAACTTCCTCACAATTGCAAGATTTCATTATTCAGGCCATTAATGAGTATATTGCACAGGGCCAGGGCAGATACTTTAGGGAAACTACTGGATATATTTTCCCACTTGGACTGTGGCTATTACCAACTGGTTGTGAGTATGAACAGTGTATATAGTCTTACCCACACCATATTTCTTTAGCTTGTTCATGAGAGTATCAGATAATATCAAAAACCTTATTAAAGTCTAGATATAGCCTATTGTAAGTGGATATTTAATTGGTTTGGCTGGATTTGTTCTTGCCAATTAATCTCAGGTATGTTTTGCCATTTTCTGTGATTTCACAAATTGAGACACAGACACTTTTAGGCTTCATTTTAATGAAGACAAAAATATTAAGGATTCCAAGGGCTGCCCTGGGAATTGATGTTGAGCAAAGTGATACATAAGTGTCAAAATCTTGGTTTTCCCCTTTTTTTTCAAAGATAAGGACTGACTTTGATCTAGTTGTCTGTAATCTCACCTCTGTTACAGGAGTTATTTGAGATAATACCTAAGAGCTGCTGCCTCACACTTGGCTACTCTGGAACTTTTGGGGATGAACTGAACAAATTTCTTTGACTGTTTTAACAGTGCTTCTAAATTTCATTTCCTGGGACCGAATCCAAAACGAATAAATATGTAATAAAAAAAATAACAGCAGCAGATAACATTGATGGTGCTTTTTGCTTCTCTTGTTCCGTATGTATTTTAGGAGATTTTTATCCCAATAGTGCTTGCTAAGTAGAAAAGCAGCATCATCAAAGAGTGAGCTGGTTTTTTTCCTTCTCACAGGAAGAGAGATGAAGTCTGGGAGAGGCTTTCAAAGTCCTGTATTTTCTCCCAAAATAGTTGTATTGACCTGTTTTATTTGAGGCAGAAGTGCTCAGCATTAAGTTAATGGCCCCTGCTGAAGTCAGCTGCATCATCAGCATTCAAAGACTCTTGATTTGGGGGGTTTTATACCTATGTAAGATGTACATGCATATAGAGCATGTCAAAAAATAGGATTTATGGCTTTTTACTCCTCTTGACTCATGCCATTGGTATCTGTAGGCAAGATGATGCAACCACCTTGCTTTGAGGGGAAGGGAATTTAATAACCTGGGTATGAGCAGAGTGTGCCAGGGTCAGGGAGGGTGTCTTGGGAGGATTTGGGTTATATAAAGTTACCTTTAGTGCTGATAGTTTGGCAGGAGGTAAAGTGGATCCAGACGTTCACTATTGGTGAATGATGGGGAAATGTCATAGAATAGTTTGAGTTGGAAGGGACCTTAAAGACCATCTTGTTCCAACCCCCTTGCCATGGCAGGGACACCTCCCACTGGAACAGGTTGCTCAGGGGCTCTAGTCTTGAACACAACCAGTGCTGGGGCATCTACAACCACCCTGGGCAACCTGGGCCAGTGTTTCACCACCCTCAGAGTGAAGAACTTCTTGCTAACTTCTAATCTACCTCCACACTCAGGCACTCTTGGCTCATATTGAGCTTTTTGGCTCG
Organism: Brachypteracias leptosomus; assembly: GCA_013401335.1. Classification (NCBI taxonomy): domain Eukaryota; kingdom Metazoa; phylum Chordata; class Aves; order Coraciiformes; family Brachypteraciidae; genus Brachypteracias; species Brachypteracias leptosomus. The sequence continues at coordinate 22,213 of VYZX01004980.1, read as the reverse complement.
TGTTGAGCCTTTTTTTTTTCATAAACTTTGAACTTTGTTTTTGCTAAGCAAAGGATGTTGTCCTAAACTGCATTTTAGAGCATCAGATGAACATCATCTGATCTGGCCAAAGGACTCCTGGGATGTCTCCTGCTTTCACTGCTAGCCAGAGCTCTCACTTGCCTATTATGGGCTGCCAGCAACTGAGCAAGCAACGACTCAGCCTTGCAGGAATTTCCCCCGGCTGCACTGAAAAAAGTGTATAAATGAACTTTCTTCTGGTACGACTCAGTGCCAGGCCCTGAGATTGACAGGTCTGAAGATAGGAGTTAATGCTTATCAGATGCACATATGGAACCAGAACAGAAAACTCTGGAGGTAAAGAGAGCTCGAGTCATTTAAACCCAGCTCCTGGCTTCCAGGGATGCCAAGTGTCTCTGTACCAGGCAAGGTGAGTGTCTGAGAACCATGAATGCCTCAGAAGTCTGGGTATGAGCTGCACCAACTGTTGCTGCTCTGGATTGGATTACCTCAAAACTCCTTTTTCCAGTTCTAAAGCAATGCAAAAAGGCCCAAAATTCAACAATTTTCCCTGAAGCAACACAAATGAGCCAAAACTCGACATTTTAAATGAATTTTTATTTTATATTCTGCTCCTCAGGAGCTGTTGTTGCATTGTATAAAGCACTGTAGAAACATGGAACAGAAAGAGCCTTCTGCAGAAAGCTTGTCTAATGACAGATGGGACAGAGAGATGGGCAACAAAAGCCATCAGTGACACCATGATGAGATGACTGTAGGTTTGGAGATGTGAACTAGATGGAGGGCCCTCTAGGACAATGGTCACCAGCAGGGAGTGCAGTTGGTGATCAGTTGCCAGCAGTTCTCACTGTTGAACACCATCACTGATGACTTTGAGGAGCACCTCAGCAAGGTCATGGGTGACATTAAAGTGGGGAAAGTGACTGGGGTAGTGGGTAGTAGGGGTGTCATCCAGTAGGGTGGACAACAAGTGGCATCTGAGTCAGTGATGTTCCCTATTCAGCAAGAGTCCCTTCCAACCTACACTTCTCTGGGACAGGTCAACACAGCCTGAAAGCCTGTAAAGTTTATATATATATTTATATTTATTTGTTTGAAATGGAATCAACCTAAAGGAATGTTTGGATAAGGAATTTATTTATTGTTTCCTGAGAGTTTGGCTCTAAATATACATTGAAGCTGAGGAATGGGAACATAACTTAACATTGTCTCTCCTTGGAAACCCTGAAGAGCAGCTCAACTTAAATGATCTGCTGGTTAAAAGGGATCTTCAGGACTTTGCTTGGTTATTGGCCAAACATTTGTGATTGGGAGTCGTTTATTATTGGGAGTGATGGGCTTGGAAGGGGGAATGACAGAGGCTGTTATTGACAAAGTTCCTTAACAGTCCTTTGTAGAGGTGAACCTGGAAATGTGCTGCTCATCCTTCCTACTCCTGCTTGTATTAGTGGGTAGAAGTTGATATATTTGATCTATTTTGTAGATTTTAATGGTTTCTAAGGTATATGGGTGTTAGTGACAGGATCCAGGCAATAAACCAGACCCTAGTTATGCTAGAAAAGATGCTGTTTGTGAAGGCAATAATATCTTTTCTTAATATGAATAAAGAATTTAACACAGTGAGAGCACAGGAGGATTATGAATATGGAGAATGGGATTTTCAGTGGCAATCTTGCCTGAGATGATACAGTTTGAAGACCTGATCAAGTAGCCTCTTGTGTTCCCCACCACACTCGCCCAGATCTTGCCCATTAACTCAGCAACCTCTTTGCTGAAGGAGAAACACAACAAAGGCAGAATTTCAAATGGTTTCAAGGTGCTGGTGACTTTTACAAAGTGCCCAGACACCTTTTAGTGCTTAAAGCGGGTGTTTATTTCTGGCAGCATTGCTTTGATTAAAACAGTTCCTCTTGCAAGGCTTTGAACCAGTGCCTGGACACCTGCAGGTCTGGAGCAGGGCAGGTTGTTCTCAGGACTTTTCTAAGTCTATTTGGCAAAGCCAAGCTCTGTAGATGTGTATTTGCAGTGCTTATGGATGCATTATAGAATCAGAGAATCACAGAATAGTTTGGGTTGGAAGGGACCTTTAAAGGGGACATCTGCAACTATCTCAGGTTGCTCAGAGCCTGGTCCAACCTCCCCTGCGATGGTTCCAGGGATGGGGCATCAACCACCTCTCTGGGCAACCTGGGACAGGCTCTCACCACCCTCAGCATCAACAATTTCTTCCTTAAATTGACCTTCTTGTAGTTTAAAACCATTAGGTAATTAGGATACATCCCAATCCTTGCAAGCTGACTGATGTAAGTTCTTTGATCCATCAAGCAGTTGTGTTTGGACCAGGGATTTTTGAAGGAATCTAACGATGGAGCAGATCTTGGGTTAGGGCTGTCTTGGTTGTCTCAAGACCATGGAGTCCAGGGATGAGCAGGAATCCCAGGCAGGACAAAACACCATGGGGAGGTGCATGTGTCCTGCCAGATGTCCTCAGAGATATCAACAAGAGCTAGAAACTTAAACAGCACCAGTCAGGTCTTGGTTTAGTGCTTCACACTATGTCCAAAAAGTCACACCAAAGGATTTTCCAGCTTGTCACCCTAGCTAGCACAAAAGAAACCCAACAATTCCAGCCAAAAGCATCAGCTCCAGCTCCTCTCTGCTGGTGAAACCTCCTGCTCCTCAGTAGAATGTTTTCCCTGCCCATATAAAACCCCACGGCCAGGGGCTGACTGGAAACAGATGACACAACCCCACGTACATATGAATTTAACCCAGGAATCAAGATCACAACCAAGGCCAGGCTGACTGTCTCATCCATTTGCATACCTTTCACTTGGAAACTTGCTGAAAGCTCCCCCAGATTTTCTGTTGGGGCAGAGATGATGCTTGGGGCTGTAGAAATGCATAGAAGGAAAGACACCCTGACCCAAAGAAACCAGAGAGATGGAAGGAGGAGGTGACTCTGGTGTCCCTCTCATTTCCAGCTCCTCGCTGTGTCCCTGCACTTCCTCTGTTAATCTGTCTCTTGCCTAAAATTGTGTTTTCTTTGGGGCAAAGACTCTTTTTCTGCTCAGTCTTTGCCCAGCTCTTGTTGTAGCAGCTTTTGGTTTGGGTGTCAAGAGCAGTAACAACACTCCCAACACTTATAATTATCCTATTTCCCAATTTTGTGCTTTAGCCTTGAAGTCCTCTTGCTCATACTTGTGGGAGCTCAGTTATTTTATTTTTTTTTAATTAATTCCAGACAAATTGGCCTTTTTCCTTCACACAGGATTAGCTCACAAATCACTTGCTCAGGCAACCTGCTCCACCACTTCCAAGAAGAAACCAAGACCTAGTGAACATATTATTGGGCCAAGCATCATTCCCACCATGACTTCATGGTGATGGGTAAGGGAGATGTTTTCATCCTTGCTCTGAAAGCCTGAGGGTGGCCATAGAAATCACCATCAGATTCCAGTGCCTCCAGCATCTGCAGAGAAACTCATTTGGCCAAGCTGCCAAAATCACCATCACTCCCAGCAGTGCCTCCAGCTTGTCACACCAGAAATTCACTTGGAAAGAGGAAAAGGGTGTGGGGAGAGGAAGCAATAATTGCTGGAGCTCCCAATGTCCCTGCCCTTGGCACGCTGGAGCCCCTCCAAAGAACTTTTGGAAGCCTCTATTTGCTCCCATTGCTTTGTACTGTGCTAACGGCCCCAGTAAATTCACTGCTACTCCTATGGCTGTCATTGAGTCTATGAATGTGAGATTTGTTTGGCTCTGACCCCCCCCAACACACACCCCACGAGTGATTTGGGTTAGAAAGTGTGATTACATTTGGGGGGAGGGAGGGAGATGCTGCAAACTGAACGGGCATTGTGGGTATTTATTTTTCCTAGATGGAAGGCAGTTGTATTTATGTGCAGCTGTAAAACAGAACAGATATTGGGTTCTGGGGCAGGAATTATACACTAACTCCCAAAAATGTATACACTGAGGGCTTAGAATAGAAACTTAGTCCAGCAGAGCCATTTTTTTTCAACAAACATGGAGATTGGCATGTGGAGCTTGCTGGGCTGAAGAGATCGAAGCTTGATTGTGGTTTCATATCTGGCATTCCTGAGTGAACAGAGAACTGTGCTCCTCATTCATAGCACTTCAGGCTGGGGGTAGCAGAGGGGACTCCACCAGGCAGAAGGGTCCTTGGGTTTGCCAGAGGAGAAGCAAGTTCTGCCGTCCTTCATTTTAACTCCTGGATTTTTTTTTGGATGTAGCAGCGTCGAGGTAAAAATCCCACGAGGAAGTGGGAAAAGTTGTCCTTCTAAATCATATCAAATCAATTAATCTGCTAAAGCAGGCTTAGCAAATGTCATTCATTATGGTAACACAGGAGCAGGCTCCTCTGTTTCCATGGGTTGGAAGCTTGGGCTTGGCTTGAGGAAATTGGGAATAATCAAATTGATTATCCATGCTGGAGGACAGGGTAATGTTATATGCTTAGAGATTTCAAGGCATTTTTTCAGCTTTTTTCCAGTATTTGCAAGGCTGAGGCCTTACGAAATAGGTAGCATTTCTAATTTGTATTTAGAAAAAGCTTTACCATGCCAATAGAGTGCAGCAAATGGCTTCTTGGGGTGACACACATGAGCTGTCAGCTGCTGAAGAGCTGTGAAACCATCACCTAAGCCAAGCTGGCAACACCATAAATACAAAAATATATGGTTATTTTAAGTACTACCTTTTTTTCAGGGTCAGGAAGAGAAGGTTGTCATGTTGTGAAGTTCATCAACGTGAAGTGTTGGTGAGAAATCATGTAGCACAACTCTCTAAAGAGACTCTGCCAGGAGTTCTACCAGAAGAAATGGGTTTTAAGACTAGTTCAGGGCTTTTCAATCCTTTAGTGGCCCTAAACTCCCACTCGGCCATCTGGAACTTCCCACTCTTAGTTTCTAAGGAGCTGATGGTGAACCTGGCAAGCTTTTAGTGTTTTGCTCATTTAAATGGAGTCTGAGATGCTTTAGAGTGTTACTCTTTATTGTTAATTAATGCTTTGGATCACTAAAAAAGTCTCTTGCACTGAATATAGAATCATAGAATCATCTAGGTGGGAAAAGAACTCTAGGATCAGCAAGTCCAACCTTGGTCCAACATCTCCCTGACCCCCAGACCATGTCTCCAAGCTCCACATCTACTCCTTTGTTGAAGCCCTCCAGGGATGGGGACTCCAGCAGCTCCCTGGGCAGCCTGGGCCAGGGCCTGACCACTCTTGCACCAAAGAACTTCTTCCTAATGGCCAATCTCAACCTGCCCTGGGGCAACTTGAGGCCATCACCTCTTGTCCTGTCATGAGTTCCTTGGCAGAAGAGCCCAACCCCAGCCTCACCACAACCTCCTTTGAGGCAGTTGTAGAGAGCAATGAGGTCTCCTCTCAGCCTCCTCTTCTCCAAGCTCAACAACCCCAGCTCCCTCAGATGTTCCTCATACAACATGTTCTCCAGACCTCTCACCAGCTTCGTTGCTCTTCTCTGCCCCCTCTCCAGCCCCTCAATGTCCTTCTTATCCTGTGCTGCCCCAAACTGGCCCCAGTGCTCAAGGTGAGGTCTCCCCAGTGCCCAGCCCAGGGGCACAATCACCTCCCTCATCCCATTTTAAATCAGGCTGGCATAAATTCATAACCTCTATTTTCTTATCCTTTCCATGACCTTCTCCCAGACCTGCTCCCACAGAGGCAGCAGCAGATCCTCACTGGGATGTGAGTCAAAAGTGTATTTAAAGAAAATGACGTTTGTTTTCCTGCTTCCTCCTGGACTCACTGAATGATGTGCTGCTGAGGAGAAGCTGGTTAGAAATCCAAGCCAGGGACCTGTAGGACACCTGGGGAGGTATCTGGAAGCTGAAGAAGCTCAGGGCAGAAAGGCTCAATGCAGAAGTGATGATTTTGATGTATTCCAGTGATTTCCAGACAAGCCAAGATACATTTCCTCCTGTAACACATGATGTCATCTTCAGTTCTACTTTATACTCCAGATCTCAGCCAAAACGTGGGGTTTTTTCAAGATTTTGATAAAAAGTTGGGATGTCTGGTAGAAAGACATGAAGTAATGCCCCAGTGATGGGATTCATACCATCTAACTTATGGTGCAGTTCTACCCATCCACTCCAGTCACACTAGACCCACTTTATAGACAGTGGAAAGAAAATATGTCTCGGAAGTGATTTCTGAAGCCTGTTTGAGGCTGAGAGGACCAGTCCCCTCATTCCCATGGCCTCCAAAAGGAGGCAGCCACCACCTGTGTTGAAGGAATCCTCTGCTCTCTGCCAGGAACAGTCTCAGCCCTGTGGTAAAATGATTATTTTACAAATAAAAATGATTAAAACTGATGTAAAATGATTATTTCACAAAGCCACCAAGGTACCTGCTGCTCTTCTCACTGTCAGGTGGTTTCAGACCTTGGCCATCTGAAAATTTGAAAACTATGTCTAATTTTTAGCTTGTAGATACCCCAGGTCAGCAAAAGCCTGTTTGCACCTGAGCCTCCATCAGTGTTTCACTCACGTAATTCTTTTTTCTTGATGAGAATAAGCCCCAATCTTCACTGCTGGAAGCAAACAGCTTTTAGACTCCTTCCAGGAGGAGACTTAAGATTTGAAAGAGACTCACTAAACTCAACCCAAGATGACCATAACTGCTAAACCTTCCAGCTAGAAATATTCCAATTATCCCTGGAAATGTCTGAAGGATGTATAAATATCTTATTTATCTACTTTTATTCAAAATTTACTGGAGAAACTTGGTCAGGGTCTGAAGCAACTTGGTCAGGGTCTGAAGCAACCTCTACTCTGATGGAAACCTGGGAGTTTGTGGGAATATCTCACAATATAATGGTGACTGTCACGTCTTATTTCTCTTAAAAAGAGGATTTCTTATTGTGTAGTGTTGTGTTTTAACTTAACCCTGTGAAAGACAATACGGGGCTGGGTATCCAAAACCCCAGAACTGACATATTTAAAGGGGTAAATGATATTGAGTCTTCAGAGAAAAAAAAATAACTATGGAAAAATTAAATCAGTCTGCTCGAGTTGCCATGGAACATATGGATGCCAGATTGCAAGGGTGAAAGCCCTCACGTGATTTGAGTGCTTTGACTTCTCACAGTGGCCTAATGATGATGGAGAACTGTCCCCTGCAACAACGTGCAAATCAAGAACTATGCAAGGAGGAGGACGAAGAGCTCTTTGGGTTGCTTGGCTGGCCCATGTTGAAGGATGCTGCCCCCAAGCACTGATTGCCCTTCATGGTACGTTATTATCCATGGAAATATTGCTCCCCACTCTTCTACTGGTGGCATCGTGGAGTTGGTGAAGACAAGCCCCCTTTTCTCAGCAGGACGGGCAGCAGTATGGGATGCAGGAATGAGTGACTGGTCCCAAGGCAGATGCTTTCTGGTTTCTGACTGCTTCTGGAGTGGGATGTTGGGAGTGCTCACCAGCAAGGACTAATCTTGGCAGCCTATTTTAATGGTACCTTTAGCTGGTCTCTGCTCAAACTTCCTTTCACCATCCTTAGAGAGTGAATTTGTGGAAAAACTGCCCCCAAAAAGTAAGAATATGTGGCTGACCCGTAATTTATCTGACCTTTTACCAACAGGGAGTTTTAAATAAATCCCCAGTTCTTTCTGGGGAATCAACCAAAGTAGATTGGATAAATCATTACTGGCCAACATGGAAATTAGAGTTGAGTTTGATAACAAAGGTTAAACTGTGTTTGGCCAAACAGAGTGAGGAAAGGGTTGGGTCAGATCCAGACCATTAATGAAGTGAAGGTGATGGCTGGAGAAAAGGTGAAAATAAATCTGAGGGTTTGAAAGGGAAAAATCTCCAAAGAAATAGCCCAGAACATACAACATGTACTTTCTGGCAGGGCTGGGGAAGTTCAGGAAGGCTGAAATCAGTGATGATCAGAGAAGGACAGAAATACTCAATATAGTTGATGAAGAGAGGAGAAAACTTCCAGAGCAGTTAAGAGATATATCACCTCAGTTGGTGCTTGTCTCTTCGCTCTGATTATAGAGGAGCTGAAGGCAATTATGCTACTCATTTTTGTGGCTCCACTGTTAGGGGGGATGAATAGAGGCTTTGGAACCATACTCTGATTACTTACTTCCAAAATCTGTTAGCAATGTGCTCAGGCTGCCAAGCTGCTCCATTTCTCTCCATCTTTTGACTGTGTCGGTCCATAAAAGCAAGGATGAGTCTGCTCATAGCCAAGGGTAGGAAGTTGTCTGGACAGATGCTGATGGAGCTCAGGTGGATCTGATTAGGAGGGTTCCTGCAGCCTTGGAACGTCCTGAGGAGTCATTCCTTCAATTTTTGTGATGTAATGTGTGTGCATCTCCATCCCTCTGCTTTCCATGGATTGCCTTCGTTCTTGAGAGGACCAGGAGTGATGGTTTTAAGCTGGGAAAGGAGAGATTTAGACTGGGAATTAGATAAAAAGTTCTTTAACATGAGGGTGATAGATGAGTGGAATGGGCTGCTCAGAGAGGGGGTGGAGGCCCCATCCCTGGAGTCCTTCAAGGTCAGGCTTGCTGGGGCTCTGAGCAGCCTGCCCTAGGTAGAGATGTCCCTGCTGGTGTAGGGAGGTTGGACCAGATGACCTCTAGAGGTCCCTTCCAGCCTCAAACATTCTATGATTCTCCTTTCACAGAATCACAGAATTGCTGTGGTTGGAAAGAACCTATGAAATCATCAAGTCCAACCATGATCTATGTCTACCAGGCCACTTCTAGACCATCTCCTTGAGCACCCTGTCTAGACAGCTTTTAAATACATCCAGGGATGGTGATTCAACCACCTCCCTGGGCAGCCTCTTCCAGTCCTTGACAACCCTTTCAGTGTAGAAATTATTCCTAATGTCCAACCTAAACCTCCCCTGGTGTGACATTTCCTCTTGTCCTGTCATTAGTCACTTGGGAGAAGAGCCCAACCCCAGCCTCACCACAACCTCATTTTAGATAGTTGTAGAGAGCACTGAGGTCTTTCAGCCTCCTCTTCTTCAGGTAAAACAACCCCAGTTCTCTCAGACACACCTCATTAGGACTTATCCTCAAGACCCTTCACCAGCTTTGTTTTGGTCCACTCAGTGTCATCCCCAGAGCTCTGTAGCCCACTGGGAAGGAAGATGTCTTGGTGTGACAGGTCCTGAGCACTGTACATGGATAACAGACCTCACACCTCAATCCCCAAGCAACTTGCACCATTATTTCCTCTGCATCTGCTGCCTGGGCTCCTCAGATGTGTCTTGTCCCTGGTGTTACTGCAGTGACTTAGACCCCAAAGACAACTTGTAGGACCAAGAAGCCTCTTAGGAGGAGGCAGAGTTGGACAGGGAGTTGTCTCACCAAACTGCTTCATACTTTCAGTCCCCAAATGGATTTGACCTTGAGCATCTGGATATATATAAATATAAAAATATATATATATACACACACTCTCTGGGCAGTTTGCTCTGTGCTGCTTACAGTGCAGCTCCATTTAAACCCCATGTTTTAAATGCTTCCCAAGAGCCACGCTTTAAATTGAGTGGGGTTGACTACTTAGATGAAAAGCCATCTTCTCCTCAACCCCATCCATATCCCGGCAAGGGGCTGCCAAAAATATTACTCCCCCCACCCCCTAAACTCATGAAATATGCATATAAAATGCCCCCTAAAAAATTCATAGCTCCTGACCACATGATAGGAGGGCACGTGGTGGGACCCAGGAGTGTGAAAGATGCTTTGTGGCCCTGACAGAGATGATGCCCTAGTCAGGAAATTAATATACAGCAGAAATCTAAACATATGGGCAAGATTCATGTATATTATTCTGTAAGGGGTATTCATGTGCTAGAGCTGGGCTCGTTTACAATATTTAGTGTGCTTGATAAATATTTGCAGTTCAGAGTTAGAGAATATATATCAATATATGTATATACACACACGCTGAAATATATACACATATTCTACCATGGGGTAAGGGGTGTTAAACTTCATGCCTTTTAATTGTAATCTCACTTAGTAATGAGAAATTAAGTCATTTCTCTCTCGTTCAGGAGAAAAGTAGCCCTGTGGTTGAGATAGAAGCATTTTCTGACCTGGGATTGGCTGAATTTAGAATTTATAAATATTTCTGCACAAAAAAAAGTAATTGGAGGGCTGGAAAAAACACTTTATTCTCTCATTTAGACTTTGTTAGGGATATAGGGGAAAGATTTGGCTTGTTTTTAATTTGAAATGCCTACTAAAAACCAGTTTATAAGAGCTTTGCAACAGACATTTACGTTTAACTCAGGAACTCCAGAGGGAATTGAGAGCTGGGCAACAATCACTCACCATCTCTAAAGTGGAGATAATTGTCTTTTTTTTTCTGTAGGGAGCTGAATCAACATCCTTGTCCTGGCACACTCTGATTTTTTCAACCTTCAAAAAGATTCCAGCTCTCAGCAAAGGTCAGTTTTACCCTTATCTATTATCTACAATAACCTGCGTGGGGAGCTGGGGGGTAAATGACTCATTATTAGGGTGGCATTTAGGAACCTTCTCGGAGTTTGCAACCTGTTGGGGAAGGTCCCTGGATCTCCTGCTCCAAGGAGCCTTCCAGGATACGTGAATCCAGGAGAGGAAGGAAATCTGCAATTTGTTGGTCTCATTCTCCAGGAGAAGAGCAGCCCAGAGGTATCGGATGGAGTGTCAGAGATCACAGCAGCCAGAACCTCAGCTGATATCTCCTGCCTCCCAGGGTTGGGTTTGTCCCATGAGATCTCCTGGTTTTCTGCTGCTCGTGGAGCCTGCGTTCCAATTAAAGATGTCATTATTCATTGCAGCCCAGACCTGTCAAAGAATGGGCAGGAAAAAGTTCTGGGTAGAAAAACATGAAGGGAGGTCTGCACTGCTCTCCTGGATGTGTCTTGCATTAGTCACTATTATTATTATTAT
>VYZX01004979.1:0-11693 GCA_013401335.1 Brachypteracias leptosomus | reverse complement strand
CTTTGTGATGTGGCTGCAGAGAGTCATGTTAAATCCACCATTTGGAGACTTCCTTCCTTGCACCTACGGCAGCACATGGTGTAGCCAAATCATGTCTGCTCCCACTACATGCTCTCCCACACAGCCTTTGAGAAAATTCTCCCTGTGCCTGTGCTTTCACAATTGTATCACTTTCTTTTATGCGCTTAACATGTTTATTACTGGTCTCCAGTGAGAATGTGTGTCTCTGAGGGTGTCTATTTGTATTAGAGCAAAGCTAATGAAATTATTCAGTTAGAGTATTTCATTTCAATTTACCTTTCCTCTCTGTTGATTAACTGATGACTTGCAAATGTTGACTGATGTATTAAGTTGTCTAGGTGGAGGTGTTGTGGATGGTAAAGAGGGCCAATATACATATGTTCCTTTGAAAACGCTCCTTAAATAATACCCACAAGAGTCTCCTGGGAAAGCTGGGAAATTAAATGAACATTGTCTGTGTCTCCCTCATGAGCAATACTTCCCTACTAACAAACAATAAGCTCAAGGTTTTAGAACAGAGGGAACTTTGCTGGGAGTGGGAGAGCAGTGGAGGAAAAGGTGAATATGGAATTAACTTCACAAAGTCAGTGATTCATAAATCAGCTCTGTTAAACTATGTCATCACTCGTTCCTGCTACCTTCCCACTTCACTCCTCTCTCCTCCAGCTCCCACACCACCGCACCTCCTCACCCTCCTGGATGTGCTGCACAATAGTCATGAGTCTACCCTCCTCCCTTGGTCTTGCTGGTTAGTCACTGCTCTACATCAGAACACATTGCTAATATTTCTTAGGTTTTTTATTTTAAAGTTGAGGTTGACTAAATCAGATTTTGGCTAGTTCCAGTTCTTGATGTTACAATGTCACACTGCATATGAGGGTTTTGCCATTTCCAAAGCATGCTGATTCCACTCAGATGCTGGGAAAACTGCTGTTGGTAGCCCTGGCTTGAGGACCCTTAGCTCTGCCTAATACGCTGCACTCATTCTGATGCTTTCTCTGATTTTCTCAGGTTTTGGCAAGGGTCACTGTAAGCGTTACACATTCTAGCATGTAAGAAATTGTATTTAAACAAAGGAAAACACTTTCTTACCATTAGGGGGAGCAAACACAGTAACAGGTTGCCCAGAGAGATTGTGGAGTCTCCATCTCTGAAGATATTAAAAGTCTGACTGGAAATTGCTCTGAGCAACTCTGAGCAAGTGGCCTGGACTACATGATCTCCGGAGGTTGCTTCCCACCTCTACCATGCTGTGATTCTGTAAAAAGTATGGTACTTTCAGTTGTCAACCACGATACCAGCAATAGCAGTTCCAGAACAACAAATGCTACTTCATATGAACCAAATAAGCACTAAAAAATCACTAATGGGTTCCTTTTAAAAGTGATTGCCAGAAACATATATGTGGAAATATCTTGAGACCTTAAATGCATATGTGGGTAACACAAACTTTGGTGAAGTTCATGACCAAATGCTATAAATTGAGTGGTTAAACTATAGTGTTCGTGCCAGACTCATGACTGCTCAATACAAATTTTTTCTAAATGAAAGTTAACTGAATTTTTTTATTTGCTAATAATTCTCTGCTGCCAAAAACCAATGGAACATAGCATTCCATTTTCCTATTTCTGCTTCTGAAAAAATCAGACTATGGTTTTGTCTAATATATGACTCTCATGACAAGAACACCATAATACCTAGACCTCCTTCAATAAAAAGCTAAGTGTTTAGGTAGCTCCTGGTCAACCTGAAGAAGACATTGTTTTCTAGTTTCTGTCAGGAAATTTAGTGAAAATGTGTACCATGAGAAGATTGTCACCTCAAGAAATAGAAAGCTGGATGAGGTTTTTTTCCTCCTGGCACCTTCTGCAGACTTACAAATATATTATCCAAGGTACTTGGTACTTCATCATTGCTTTCTGTCACAGCATCCAGTTTGCACTCTTTATCCACTGCCAATTACTTCCTGCTCAGAGGTGCTGCTAAGCATTTCTAGGAAATGTGCTGCTTTTTTGGACTGTCTTCCTGTTTGTTCTTCTGCTAATCTTTGTCACTTTGTTTCTTTTCTTTCTACCTACCCTCTCTTTTAGCCTGTAATGTCCTAGTGATCTTAGATTATAATGTACGAAGTGACTATTTTCCTCTGACTCTGCTTCCTTCCTTGTCTTTTGTCTTGGTTCAAAATTTGCATATTTGGATCATTCCCCTTTTCAGGCAGAACCTTTTATAATTACCTTGCTGCATTTAACATTATGGGATCTCCAACAAGGTTATTAGCTATTATTAATGGTAAGGATAATGACTAGAAAGACATCCCTATGAAACTTTTATATGTCCTGCAAATTTAGAAAATTCGGAATATCTGGAATCCAAAACGCTTCCTTGAACATTTCTTTTTTATCCTATAAGTTCTGTTAAGTTTACAGAATGCTTTTCTGTGCTTTACAGGGCTGAGATGACTGAATGAAATTGCCTAGATGCCTGAGGCAACAGACTGAGTTGTCTGGAATGATAATGATTATTCAAATGATAATTATCCAAATGACCCAGATTTCTTTCTTGCTGTATCTTGACAAATTGCTAGGCAGAGACACCTCTGCTGTCTGTGGTTCTGTGGGCAGACACGTTTGGATGTCCATGTAGGTAAGCTGGATAGATCAGAAATGCCACTAAGGCATGTCAGGAGTTAGGTATCAGGAGTTAGTGTCTTTAGTGCAGTTTTGAAGATTATTAGTTATTGTTGCTGCATCTTCTTTTTATTATTATTTTATTTTTTTTAATTGCATTTTATGTTACAGGTGTTTGTATTGTGAAAATTCAGAATATGCAGATTATTTGCAATCAGCTGTTTCCAGTTTACCTGAATTAATTTTATTTTGTCTGTTTGTCCTGAACCATGTACAGAACAGGATCACACTGATAGTTTGTTTAGCTTACGGAGTTTATAGCTGCAGGTTTCCAGTTTAGGTGTGATAAAATATGATTTAAGCTGGAAACCTCTCCAGTGGCATGCCCCTGCTTCCCTGATCTCCCTGACTATGCTATGGGAAGATTTCCATCTAGGTTGGAGCTGTGCATTTTATGGTGACTTCTGCTAAATAGATTAGACTTTGAAATTGGCAGTACTATAACAAAGGAAATTAGGAAGGGTAAAAGTCTTACATATTTCTGGACCTTAGTATGTTAAGATTTTCTTTATGTTCTGTGTTTTGCATGCTGTTTTCAAGCATGGTCTTACTTGGATTTCTATTTATTTATTTATTTATTCATTCATAATAGATAACTTTTCTCATTCTCCTCTTCCTCTTTGCCACCTTAGTGTGGAATCATCTTCCATTTTTTCCTCTATAGCTGCAGGATTTGGAAGTCCTCAAAACAGGGTGTACCTTGTGAAAGAGACCAGCCTCTGGGTCTCTGTTTTATGTATTGATATTAATTTCCCCTGCTACACTCAACTTTAATCCTTTAATGGAGAAGGTCTGGGATGAAAGGATGGAAGAGAAGAACAGAAAAGCAGCAGTTGCTGCAGAAACAGTAGCACAACAAGGTATGGCTAAAAAGTAAATAGATAAAAAAATCTTAAGCAAAAGAATGAGCAGATTTGTGGAATATGAGGGAGGTGCCATGACTCTTCTGGCTTTAGTAGTTACCCTAGGATTCTCTCCTCCATATGATCATGGATCAGACAGAGAAAATCCATACCACTCCTTTCACCTGTTATTCAGTTATCTGCAGTATCTTTTCCTCTTCAGGCCAAAATAACAAAAGAGAGAGGCCACGCTCCCTCTCTCTGCAACAAAACTAATGCCATTAGAAGGCACTGTTAAACACTAAGAGAATAAAGCTCAAATGTAAACAGTCAAGATCTAGCATTTCTTCTAGTATCTGTCACAAGAACAGCTTAGGCTGATGCTTTGCAAAATCCAAACTTTTCAAAAGGGGCCTATCAGTGACCTCCCAGCTTTCTACCACTAGAGTAGCTAGAGTACTGTTTGCAGAATACATTCCAGCACTTGTGGAATTTTGATAAAGCACCAATTTGCACAAGATATTGTAGGCACATTTTTATCCCAACTGTTGCACTCAGACTGAAGTGCTATGGGCATAAGGAGCATGTGCCTCATCAATTAAGCATCAGCTTCTATCAATTTTGATTCCTGACCTTTCTGGCTTTAAAACCTCTGCTTGTCCTAACCAGTTATATAATGTTAAGAAAATGCAAAACTATGAATGGGCCATACACTTTGAAAAGCTTTGATAGTTTGACAATAATACCATGATTGACATAGCTTCACAGCTTTTTATTTTGAACTGGCCTGCATGGAACTGCTGTCAAAAACCCATTGGCTGCTTGGAAAGACTTGGAAAGAAATTGACTCTTACGTTGCTTATCATTCTGTATGCCAGCTGTCTCCAAAACCAATACATTACAGGACTTAACTACTATGAAGATTAGATGATAAATGAATACATGAAAAACTACACAGAAGGCAGTACATTTCTAATAGGATATGAATAGGAAAGAAAATTAGGACAAGAGGAAATGGCCTCAAGTTGTGCCAGGGAAGGTTTAGATTGGATATTAGGAAAAATTTCTTCACTGAAAGGGATGTCAAACACTGGAACAGGCAGCCTAGGGACATGGTTGAGTCACCATCCATGGAGATATTAAAAGGTGCTTGGATGTGGCACTTAGGGACATGGTTTAGTGGTGGACTTGGCAGTGTTAGGTTAACAGTTTGGCTCGATGATCTTAAATGAGCTTTCCAATCTAAATGATTCTTTCATTCTATGATTCTATGAAATTTGAGCTGAAGAAGCAGAAGGATGCAGATATTCCAGGGTAACAATGTGCCAGTGCAGCCCAGAAAGCCAAATTTATCCTGGGCTGCATCAGAAGAAGAGTGGTTAGTAGGTTAAGAGAGATGATTCTGTCCCTCGACTCTGCTCTTGTGAGACCTCACTGTGTCCAGCTCTGGAGCCCCCAGCACAAGAGGGACATGGACCTGTTAGAGAGGGTCCAGAGGAGGGCTACAAAGATGATCAGAGGGCTGGAACACCTCTCCTATGAAGACAGGCTGAGAGAACTGGGCTTGTTCAGCCTGCAGAAGAGAAGGCTCAGGGGAGACCTTATTGCAGCCTTCCAGTATCTGAAGGGGGCCTACAAGAAGGCTGGAGAGGGACTTTTCACAGAGGCCTGCAGTAATAGGATGAAAGGTAATGGATTCAAACTGGAAGAGGGTAGATTTAGATTGGAAGTTAGAAGGAACTTCTTTACTCAGAGGGTGGTGAGACACTGGAATAGGCTGCTGAGGGAAGTTGTGGATGCTCCATCCCTGGAGGTGTTCAAGGCCAGTCTGGATGAGGTCCTGGGCGGCTTGGTCTAGTGGGAGGTATCCCTTCCATGGCAGGGGGATTGGAACTAGATGATCTTGGAAGATCCCTTCCAACCTAAATCATTCTATGATTCTATGATTCTGTATCAGGTGGCTGTGATACTGTGTTTCTTCAGGGCATGGAGCACCTGCAAGTGGCTTGAAAGCAGCAGAAGTTGACATTGTGGTCATTTTGGATTGAATGATAAAATATTATGTCATTGTATAGAGTGTACCTCACTAAACTGGAGGTAGAAACCCTAAAATAGAAATTAAAATGAGATGAGGTAATTTGAACAAAATGTTCAAAATATTTACATGCACAGCACTGAATTTATTTGGAAAATATGTTTTGTCTGTAAGACAGCATAATTCTTCTCTCTTCCCACCAATAAAGCCTAGTTTAACCTTGGAAACTTGGAAAAGATTAAAATGAAAGACCTATTTATCCCTTACTGATAACTTCCTAAAAGAAAAGATCTCTCAGAAGTACCAAAAGAGAAATTGCTGCAGTCACTGAATCTCACTGCAAAGTACCCCATGCACCACATAAATGGCAATATTTGACTCAGAATCATTGTCATGTAACCTGTAATTTTGGGCACCCGTATAAGATCTCTGTTTATTTTCTGTATATAAATGTACACCTCATAATGAGTTAGTAACTCCATTATTGCAGACAAAAGTCTTCATTTTCAATAGTCAAATGAGAGTTATTCTTGGTTTTCACCTTTTTTTTTTTTTTTTAACTTGAAGATTGCAAAAGTTTTGTCCTAGATCTAAAATGTTGTTTTCCTCTTATAGTATAGTTAAACAGTAGACAAACCATGCTGGAATTTCTGAAGAGCAGGAAGCCTCCAAAGAGTATATAAAATCAGTAATAACCTCAAGGAAACTAACTTGCATATAGCAAGCAGAAATGTCATTTTATACTGACATATCTGTCTTAAAACAGATGCTGCACAGATGCCGGCATTTAATTCAGTGGAACAGGAGTCCTCTAAGGTTTATGCTAAGATGTAGTTGTTAGGCTTAGTGGTTAAACGGGAAAACTGAAAAACTTCTTCCAGTCCTTGATGTGTGATGTAGGTCAAATTAGGAAAAAGAAATATGCCTGTTTCTGTGAATGATACTTGTAGTTCTTTAAATCAGGGCATCAAAGAGACTCAATTAGGGCTATCACTAAGCCCATCACATTATCCTTAGATTAGAGAACACTCTTTGTCACCAGCTTGCCAAGTGCTAGTCATTCTCCAAACAAACAGCCAGGGTAGGTAGGCATGGGAGATGATTAGAAACAGAAGGAAGAATTGGTTTGTGAAAGTGAAGTTATGTGATAGAAGAATGGAAATAATAAGGACCTTGGGGTGGAAAACCAGCCTTTGTATTGTCAAACTTGAGGTTGATTTAAAATGTCATAAGGAGGAGATCAGCAAATTCCCCTTACATTTAAGATTGATAAAGGATTCCATCTCTAAATATCACTAGTGACCCTATTTTCTTCAAGGCAATGAAGGTATTATTTTCCCTTCATAAATATGGGATATGTGCTGAAAACTGAACACTGTATATGAAACATCCCAGATACCTGTTGAAAATTCCTCTCCACAAGGAACAGATGGTTATATGAGAGAATTTGTATTTGTGCCAACAGAATCATTCCAAACACCCACATCGTGAAGGTCACCAAGTGCAGAATTAGCACAGACACCAGCTTCAGGATGATGATTGCCAAGTCCTAGCTGCACCTGGCTGAAACTGAAACATAACCATCCTGGGGTGAGTCATGTTTAGTAAATGTATCCCAAGTAAACCAACCAAGTGCATATCAAGCTGAAATAAAACATTATTGGTTCATTAAATTACTTTAAAAAAGCAATTTAAAGTCTCTGGATCAGTAGCACAATAAGAGGATAAAAAGCCAAAGACTGGATTTCTGAAGAACTACAATGTCTAAGTCTCAGTTTTCCTGCCAACAGAATCTCTTATATGAGGAGCTGTAAGAAGCAGCTCACTTTTAGCAAGAAACACTAAACGCAGAAAACACTTGCTAGAAAGCACTACTCTGAAAATGACAGAATAGTTGAAAGTAAATTTACTGGGAATTTAGGATTTAGTGAAAGGAGGAGTTATGACTTACTAATAATTATTATCCTTTAATTCAAAGGCTTAAAAATAAGTTAATTTTTTTCCTAATAGTCATAAGGAGATGTCACTTACTTCACTGTATCCAAGAGAAATGACCAGTCTTTTACTTTTTGAGACAAAATATCACGTGCCATGGAATGAACACTCGAGAAGAAGTTACTATTTCCCCCTATTGTTTTTGGGTAGGGTAAAGTTTTATTCTGACTTGAACAAGCCTTTCTTAATTTTAGGATAGGGGTTTGTATACAGCCCTTTGTAATTTTGTTTCTTTAAACTTGTGAATTAATTATCCACGTTATTCTTCAAAGATGACTAAGTTAACAGTTTTCCAAAGGTGAGGTTTTTTTTGTTTTTGTTTTTGTTTTTGTTTTTTTTAATTTACTAGTCCCTATACTTGGTTCCAGTTGAAAATATTGTCCGAAGTCAATGATAGCCATATTCCATTAATACTTTTAAGAGGGTAAGACCAAAACTTCAGTAACTGGAATTATTAAGATAATGAACTTCTGTTAAGCTTCTTGGCACACCCAGACTGAGTAGGGGGGCCCTATCTTTACAAAAGCACCATTCAGGTAATTACCAGATCTTTTTGCACACTTTCCCTTTAATTTTTTGTTCTGACCATGCTATTTGTTTGTCTTCATTTTCATGCCATTTTCATCCCCGTTCTGGTGATTTGTCTGTATTAGTGTCAAATTTTTTCTTTCTTTTAATGCTTAATGCTTACTTGTCTTTACTTAATCAAATTAATTTCTTATTTTCTGACACTAGACCTTCTAAGTGGCTCTGTGTAGCCTGTTTCCTACCCATTTTGTTCTAATTCCCCAAAAATAGTCCTTTGTCCCTTCCAGACAAAGCTTCTGTGCTACTCAGCTGCTTTCATCTGTTCGTATTCCTCATGCCTAGCTCTGAGACCAACCTCTTCCAGCCTTAAGGCTCTTTTTTTCATGTGGGCCACTTTGTCTCAGTTTTGGATTCAGTATTACCATTAAAAGTTTCTCTGGCAAATTTCACAGATGCCATCATCTACAAAGAAGAAAAACAAGTATGAAGGGCATTTATGTCCAAAAAAGGTTTTGCTCTGGGTCTAATTTGCATGTGCATTCCATCCAATGAAATATTTATATGTCAAAAATAAGGTTGACAAAGGATATGCAAATCACAGCTAAATCATCTAGAATTATCTTCCTCCTCACCTTCCCAATAATCATTGTTATTAACCCTCTTTATTTTTTAAATACCTCAACAAAGAGTCAGTCACTTCCTAACATCCCCCATATGAGCTTTTTTTCTATTTGGTATACATGTTGCTTGAATCATCCTGAGAGAGTCTGGAGTCCTTACAGCAGATCAAATAATGAGCATTACTGTGATATTCCAGAAATCTTTTTCTTCACTTAAATAATTGCATTTAGTTCATTGTGTAATTTAATCATTACATAGTTACTTAAAGAAATTCATATTCAGGGATTCCTGAAAGTCCTGGTCTCCATAGGGGTACTATCTAACGAAAGTGATCTATTTCCTAATGTTCTATTGCCTAGACCATTTTGCTTAACTATATCTCTCCAGCCTGCTGCTTTTGAAGTACTAGTTTCAATTTTTCTTCTCTTAAGTGAAGTCTCGGTCCTGAAAGATGCACAGTACTTAAGATGCAGCCACCTCTATTTCCATTTGAAGTCAATGGGAGAGGATGATGTTCAGCTATTTATGATACTGATTCTCCCTTCAAGAGAGCAGTCAAAGGTCTGCAATATTGGTCTTTCAGATGATTAAATGCCAACCTCATGAAATTGAAATTCAGGCTTTCTTGACCTCTGGCTAATGTTGTTGACTTCATTTAACATTCTATCTTAAAAAAATAAAAGTAATAATTCCATGCTGTCTCCTTAGAGTTTCCTGTCAGCCTGCCCAAAATGAACTGTGGAATGTGAATATGTTTTGCTTTGTTTAAGCTGTCTCAAATGCCTTTCATTTAGCAACCTTCTTCTAGAAAAATCTAATCTTTATTCAGTTTGCTGTACTGTGAATATTACAGTTCATTCCTATTTCTGACACAGATTCAAAGTGAGGAAGCCCAGGATATATTCTATGATTGCTCCTGAAACCATGTCTCTTTTCTTTGAGAATTGCCATACTAGTAAGAGCTAGCCATGAGCTAGACAGAAGGTTAAAGTTTTCATTTCACATTTGAAATGAAAGGAATATAACAATAATTAGGGGCAGTTTCAGGCATACAGGAAACACAGAAAAGAAAGTAATACCTCTTGTTCTCCTTTTTACGAGGATGTGTCACTGAGGACAGGATACTCTGCTCTAACTTGACCTCTCTGAACATGAGATGGGTAGATTCTTCTCTAGTCAATGAACAGAAATATGTACCTCTGGAGGGCAATCCACTCCACTTGTTTTAAACACTTATTCTGGGCTACAGAGGGAGGCTAGATGACAAACTTAGATGGGACACATAGGGAATGAGTAAGGTGTCTAAATACAGACATGTGCTTTCAATTTAGATACTCAAAGGAATTTACTCTGACACAGGTCTTTCAGAGACGCTGTATCATTTCTGTCAGTTCTATGCAAGATTTTTTAGACCCTTATAAGGAGCAAAAATGTTATAATGTAAGATAAGCTGCCTAAATAAGATGTCTAAAATTTTTGAGATTAACCTTACAGAAAGGATATAAAACTAGTGGAGTGGATGAGGATGGATGAACAAAGTAAGCTGTAATGGGGCAGAAAAGGAGAAACTTACTACAGAACTTAACATCTAAGAAGACTATTTGTAGTACCACACAGATATTGGTCAGAAAGGGAATGTGGAAGTTTATTTTCACTTGCTGGGTTCAAAATACAATACCAAGTAAGATAACAAATTGGGAAAATTATAAATAAAGGAACAGGAAAACTGAAATTAAGACAAAAAGAAAACTTTCAAGATTAATAAAGTAAAATTGAAGATAAATCCTAGTGATAACTTATAGCTCCAAGGCAGATCAGCAGACAGGAAAGATTTGGGATGGAGGAAGGAGGTGGTCATTAAAGATTATTATATGCTTTAGGAGTATGACAAATTCTCAAATAAGGGGAAGAATATTCTGTGTCTGAGAGTAAAAAGACATGTTCCGCAAGAAGGAAGATTTTATGACATTGTAGTTGTACTGAAATATTTAGCAGAAAGTCAGTCAAAATTGATCTGACAGTATCAAGAAAACACAAACAAAATGATGGGACATTGAGTGATCTTTCCAAACACTACGAAACTGCAGGTAGGACAGAATTTAACAAACATGGGGGGTTGGGTGTTTTGTTCTTGTTTTGTCCTGAGAGAAAAGACAAAAGTTGGACAATGAAACACATCCGCATCAGTGGAAGGACTATAGACACTGCAGATGGCAAAGGCCAGTTTGAAAGAAGATTCATAGTGAAGAGTCAGGGAAGTAATGACTATTCAAGGCACTGTGTTAAACAGCTAAGATAAAAACCTGAAAATTAGAGAAGAATCACTTTAAAAATTGAAATAACTGCTTTGAAACTGTGACAAACTAATTGCAAAACCCTGATGCCAAACTATGAGGTTTTTATTTTTTTTTGGCAGTGGAGTATGGTTGTTTGGCTGACTTCAAAGACAGCTGTACTGGCAACAACTGAGCTGTTTCTGGGTCAGTCACATTGGAGTATGTAGCTCATTTCAGCATAAGTGTTCTCTCAGTTCCCCGTTTCCCTCTCGCAGGTTTTCCCCAGTGCCTATTCTTTGATTCTGATGGATACGAATGAAAACATATTTAATGAAAACACCATGTAAATACTTTATGAAACCTCTGCAAATAATTTTTGAGGCTGAGATGAAATAAGTTGTAAACATAATGGATATATTGTTTTAAAATTCATTCTGATTTTTAAAAGGAGGCATTCATTCTGTCAATTCCATTCAGCTATACATAATGTTTAGTGAAGGAAATGCACTGAAAGCATTTTTTAATGTTATGGGATTTTTACTGTGCTGTATCAGAGCAAAAATTCACATCTGAAATTGTTCTGCCCAAGAACACCATGTAATCTTGAAGTATGGATAGACCTAGATGAAGGTAAAGGAGAGTTTAATGGTCCATATGCAGCCCTCTGAAATGAAATGTGCCTGTTTTA
>VYZX01004978.1:187019-209519 GCA_013401335.1 Brachypteracias leptosomus | reverse complement strand
AGGCAGTGTGGAAACAGGATAAGCCTTCCACATTTTTTCAAGATTATGTCCTTTTATCTATATGGGGAGGTGCCTAGCACATTTCTCAGGCTTCTGACAAACAATAATAATGACATAATGTAGAGTTGTGGGACTTGGGAGATTCAGGCTGGAAGCTTGATCTTGTTGTCATAGAAAGCAGTGACAATATTCACTACTGACTTCTGTGGGAGCAGGGTTTGCATTTGAAGTTAAATTTGGGTGGATGTTTTGTTTCACGGGAGATTTTATTTCAAAATGCAGTGTGTTCTGCAATAAGTAGGTAGTTGTAATTTTTTTTTTTTAAATATAATGATATGTGTAATCTGCATATTCATTCTATGATCTCTGAGGTGGCCTCTGGAAATGTGGGGCTCCTGTGCTCCAATATGCTTTCTCCAGGGCAGTCTGAAGGAGGTGGAGCCAAGGCTTCGTAGCTCTGCCAGCTCTCCTGCAGGCTGGCAGCAAGGCTCCCTGGGAATTGGGTGAGCAAATTTCAAGGTGGCCACTGAGATGTGAGCTAGTGTACTGTAGCAAATGATTGAGTTGTAAAAGAAACTGCAGAAAGTAGCTGTGGATTGAAGGTAAACTGAAAGGCTAAGACAGGCATTCAGAAATTGCCCCAGGCAGGCATCCTTTCAGCCCAGTCACCTGTGTCTGGTGATTGAGGGTATAAGTGAAGAGTTTTCTACCATAGCCTTTTCAGAAGGAAAAACTGCCCCAATTGGATCCAAGTTTATCATAGTATCATTTAGGTTGGAAAAGACTTTCAAGATCATCAAGTATGGTTGCTTTTAAGCTATAGTCTGGTTTAATACACCTGCTACACAATTAGGAATGCAAGTTTTTGTTTGTTTGCTGTATGTATAGTGCAGCAAGTACATGAGAACAGCGTGCAAGAGAAGGTTTATTGTAGTTAATGCTGACACTCCATTAATTCAAGCTGCTGGATAAAAACATGATAATGTTGTAGCATTCTCATGTAGCTTCCATGAATAAGATATGCTTCGTTTTCTAATCTGAGCTATAGTCCAGTCTTGTCACCCTTCATTTTGGAGGTTGCTGGAGTTCATAGTAGTTTTGTGACTCAAGATCATGCATAAATGTTGTAATGATATGAAAGGTAAGTTCAATTCTTGTTACAAAATAATAAAACAAGAAGGAAGAGGATAAAAGAGGTTAAGAAAAAAAAAATCAAAAAGCCTTTTCTGTTTTTAATTCTTTGGGATCTTTAGAAAAAAAAGCACAGCAGTATATAGCCTTTCATCTTTAAAATCATAAAATATTCTCACCTATATGAACATTCCCTTTGAATTCAGGTTCATGATGCTACTTCTGAAAATATTTCCAGAGCTGCAGTGTAGGTGTTAGACATAGCTATTTATAGTAGCCAGGATAATGGTTATGTTAAGTGTGTACCATCAACATTAACTTTGAATTTTCTGGGGTTTGATATAATGTTTAAAAGATACTTACCACCATGGTATCTGAACATAGTGCAGCAATTATCAATTTATTTTAATATCCTGTTTAAAATATTTAATAAAAATCTACACAAAGCACATTGTTTAGCCAGGAGATTGAAACATTTTCCTTTTCATCACTTGCATTCTCTTGGGTGTATCTGCCTCAAATGTCTCTCCTGAGAATGAACACCAGAGGGTTTAGATTTGTGTTAATTATTTGAGACTTTGAGAAACCCCTATTATTTACTTGGTAAATGTGTATTTCCCTAAGATGATAATAATTTTGCTTTTTGTTTTGCCTTCGACCTAGGGTTTTCATAATATTTTAATTATTCCTGTCATAGGTGCTTATTACTTTGCATTTGGGTGCTATTGGTTCCCTAAAGCAAATGTTCTAAAAAAGTTCTTTTTTAAATAAAAGACACCAAATTTTAGCCCTGATTCAGTGAGGCACTTGGCCATTTGGCTGTTTTCAAGCATATGATCATATTCAGCCAGCTGGATTAGCCACATGCCCATGGGCAGGTCTGCCATGCTCATGCCATCTCTGCTTCAGTCTTATGCTAGTGTGGTTATGCAGCTTCCAAACTGCTGTTGGCTGATTTCCAGCTGTGTGGCTCCACACGCAAGCACAGCTGGGCTGCAGCTGTCTGCACCTGAGTGCCTCGGCGTGCCCTAAGGCACATCTGCACTTGTGCAGCTTCCACTGCCGCTTCAGCTCCTAAGACTTTCCTGAGATTTAGCAGAATGTTGATCTTGGCCCACCTAAATTAATATTTGACAGCATGTCAAAAGTAGGCTGTGTCATGCCTTGACTGCCCTTCAGGGTTGCTTGAGTGACAATCACGTCAGGATATTTGACAGAAGGAGGGAAGACTGCTAAGGTACCCCAGCAAAGTGCTAGAAATGAACTCCGTCATATTGGGTTCAGCAGAACACCTTGTGGTCATATGTTGCAGTATATAGCAAATAGAAGTGCTCCTTGAGTCCAGAGCAAAGAGGGAGCTGTGATTTGTAATGGGAACCCTTGTTCATTCTATTTCTTTTCTAATCTCTGCTCCTGCAGTTCACAGGACTCCCTCTTGCAGTATGACTTGGGATATATTGAAACTGGTATTTTTCCTTGTTGCAGAGTCCCTCTTTATTTTGGTTTTTGAGGTCTGCTACACTGCAACTGCACTCTGTTTTGGCAATGTGCAAGAAAAAGGTTCCAGTGGTTGTACAAATCTTGCTGTATATTCTTGAATATCCTATTTTGGTGTCTAATCTACTAGATATTTATATTGGTTCACTTCTTTTATGGAACACGTGTAACACCTTTGGGTGGCCCTGAGCATTTCCCATATTGCTAGCAAATAGGTACTTGTGAAGTTTAGAAATGTACTTTAAGAATTTCTAAACAAAAATAGCATTAAACAAGCTGATTCTCTAAACAGATTCTCCACACAAGTAACAGAAAACCAACCATAGCAGTGTAACTGGTCCTTAACAAAATTATTTGAGAATTCCTCTGGTAAGGAGTTCTCGGCTAGAACGTGTCTGTTCTAGCCTTTCTACCCACTGTTTGGTGAGCCCCAGAGGGTTTCCACTGTATCAACTACAATACAGAAATACTCATGCTACCTCTCTAAACAACTTGGGACAACATGTTGGCCAGTTAGGGTGCTGCATAGTGCTAACCAGCTTACACCAAGATAACCAGTATCCCTGCACTGAGTGACAGTGTGGGTGTATGCTTGGAGTGCCGAAGGAAAGATTTTCTCCATTCCATTATGTTTATGCAGATTCTTCCAGCTAGTGGCATAGAGCATGTGAAGAATCATAGAATCATAGAATGTTTCAGGCTGGAAGTGACCTCTGGAGGTCATCTTGTCCAACCTCCCTACGCAAGTAGGGACATCTGTACCTAGGTCAGGCTGCTCAGAGCCCCATCAAGCCTAACCTTGAACGACTCCAGGGATGGGGCCTCCACCACCTCTCAGGGCAGCCCATTCCACTGATCTATCACCCTCGTGTTAAAGAACTTTTTTCTAATATCCAATCTAAATCTATTCTTTCCTAGCTTAAAACCATTACTCTTGGTCCTATCGTTAAAAACCCTTTTGAATAGACCTTCCTCCACCTTTACGAAGGCTCCCTTCTGGTACTTAAATGTCATTATAAGGTCCCCCCGGAGCCTTCTCTTCTCCAGGCTGAATCACTGGAATGATCTGAGGCACCTAAAGAGCAGACCTAAGTCATTCAAGAGTGTAGTCCAGAGGACTGGAAACCATCCCTCATAATCCTTACTCACCAAAGGAACAGATTTTACCAGAAAACTTGCTCAGTGAAGCATTCAGTAGTTGTAAGACAAAAAGCAATGTGAATTTACATATTGTGAGCAGAAAAAGGTCTTAAAGAATAACTTTTTACTATGAAGTTGACTGAGAAATGAAAAAATTCTTTAAATAGTCTGTATGTACTACACCAGTCACTTGCATAATGTTGGATAGTTAGAAGCTAAATTCATGTACTGTAGGCTGAAGAGGAACATAGGAAAGTTGCACAGGCCATATCTGTTTCGGTATTTCTAGAAAGCAAACACTCATTCCCAAATATTAAAATGTTTCTGAATTTACTTAGACATCCACTTCCTACAGGTTTTTAGTTTTCTTGTTCAGTGCCTAATTCCCTTTCCTCTAACCCACAGTTGTGCAAAGAAATAGATTCCTGAGAATACTCAGGTTAATTAATCTTTATAAGAACAATCTCTTTCTATACAGTCATATTTTGTCTTAAAAACAGTATAGAACTCTCTCTTAAGGAATAGTATCATACTTTTCTTTGCTTTATTTGTTTAACATCCTGTAACAGATGTTATTATCTGTCACTGATGAAGTTACTGAAATAGTTAAACTTGTCCTTTTTGTTCTTCTGCATATACCTAGAAAAGCAAGAGCCACAGCAGAACTTTCTCCCTAACACTTAGCTTCTCAGAAACCCATTTCTATAAAAACTGTTGAATCTGTAGATTAATTTGCAAATTATAAAGATACACCGAATACAATATGTATTTTTACAACTATTTTATAAACAGTCTCCAAGTTCAATTCACAGTTCTGATTATAATCATTATATAGCTGATTAATCCCTGTCTGAAAAAAAACCCATTTAGAAGTATCAGAAGTTTTTCAGATTTTAGCATGGTGTAGTGTTTGTTCAAGAAAACACGTACACAACCATTTCTATTGGCTAGTTGTTGTTCTCAAGTGTTAAAAGCTAGCATGTGAGCAACTAGAAAACAGAAAACAAACTACAAACCGTAGGCAGTGGCACATTTCTTTGGTAGCAGTAACTGTCCAAGCAGCCCCATCTTGGCCCATTGTGCCCCTGCCCCTTTGCTTCCCCCTGGTATTGGTCAGCATTGGTTCTTGGGCGGCCATGTGGCCAGCTAGATGGGAACATTTGCCCAGCTGAAATGCCTACTCTCCTTTCTCCTCCCCCGGCTTGTCTCTACCGATTCTTCCTTCACTGTTTCCTTCCTGCTACAATTTTCCCCTAGTCTCTTCTTTTACGCTTCACTGTCTCTTCGGGTGGGTCAGCTCTCTGATTGTGCTCACTGTGTCTCTGTGCCAGTGTAACTGGCTTTGAAGGGGGACTGAGAGGCCTGGAATAGAAAGTATTAAGCCATTAGAGGCAGGCAGCTGCCTAGTATGAAGCCACAGCCACAGTTGACTCAATGAACTACATGAATAGAGAATTCCTCTAATGAACAAATCATGAAACAACAATATGCCAAGAATTGTTCTCCCAAATGAATCTATAAATGGAATATATAAATGACCTATGAAAATAACAAAATGAGCTGAATTAACAAGTGCTATTCACAGTGAATTAGGTGATCCTCTGTAGTCACTGCTATTTATACATAGCCATCACTAAAGGAAATAAAATCCACTTCATGTTCCTTTTCCAAGTTCATAATCTGAGTATCCTGCTTGCTAAAAAGTAAAACTAACAATCCCAATGTTGCAGTATTAAAAGTATTTACTGGGCTAGTAGTTGAACAAGTACTACAGGAGCGATGAACATTGCAGAATATCACCAGTTGTTTTTATAGCAGCTGCTCAAGATACTGCCTAAAGGTTTGGAGTTCCAGGGACTCTGGAAATACTTGAAGGAAAGTAAGAGGAGATAGAAAATACAAACCAAACCAAAACAACAAGAAAAAAAGAGTCAAAACATGTTCTGATATCTAGTGGGTAGTGCTAGAAGAGCTGATTGACACCTGGTCTGTTGATTTCATAGAAAAAATCAATGAAGACAGATACCTCAAAGAAGCATATAAAAGAGGGCAATGTTATTCTTTCATAAAATATGAACACTTGTGGCAGGTACAGCTGCCCTGGCAGACAAAACAGGGTGTGTCGGGATGGTTTGTAACAAACTGCACCTGAGGGTGATTTACCGGTGCCTAAGGGTCTAGACCCTTGGCCTGTTTTGTTGGCTTGTCCCTTTTAGCCAATTAGAATGACCACAGTGCACCCTCGACTTGGGTATAAACAAAGTCCCATCTGGGAACCAGTTGAGATGGTTCTTTGCAGAATAATGGGCTTGGCAGTCAAATCCTCCCCTGCGAGCCTCACCTTCCCTTTAGTGAGTGATGAGTTTGGGCATTTGTGTGTGAGGTTTCCCTTTTGGTAGTGAGTGTGTGCCCATTTTGGTTTGTCTTTTTTTGAGGTTTGGGTATTAATTGTGTAGTAGACAAATTCCTGACAGGCATCTGAACCTGTATTTTATCGTTAGGAGTGCTGGGTTAATAAATCCCCATTTTAATAGTCGTTGCTTTTTATTTTGGGGGTGCCTCCGTGACACAGTGCCACAAAATCAAAATCTGTCAAACACAGCCAGTCTCCCCAGACGGTTTTGAGAGTGACACCTGAGATACAGCTTATTTGGCTTTAGGAGATTCTACAACTCAGTAAGATACAGTTTTAGAAATATAATGATCTATTTTTCTTATAACTTTGGACTTTACTAGTTTCTCCTCTGTAGTCTCATATCTGACTATGGTATGTCTCCCTACCAACAATCCCTTCAATCATTCCTTCCTGCTATAATTTTTGTCTTCACTACCCATAAATCTTTATATTCTCCAGTCTCCTCTTTTACACTTGACTGTCTCTTCAGCTATCCTTAAATAGTTCTTAGTGAGACCATGATCATAGTGACTAACCTGGCCTCGTTTCCTCCAAGAGCAGTAATGGGACAGGAGAGCTTCATTTTAATTTCTCAGGAGCGTTAGGAAAGGGTGTTCATCCTGGATGAAAATACCATGTAAGAAGACTTTCAAAATATTGAAAGACTGTGATCACTCTCTCTAAGTGGAGAGATATCTTTCTCTTGACATCAAGCATAGCATAGAGAAAAAGTGGCATAATGCCCAATATACTTCTGGTTGTTTTGATGAGGATGCATATGAATCCATTGTGTTTTACTCTGAAGATTTTTTTAATTAACTCCCCCCCTCAAGAGACTCATCATTCCTCAGCCTCAATGAATAGAAGAAAAGAATAGGTATCTTATTTTCTGGCTCCTAGTCTTTTCTCTTACCAATCTGGAGACAAGAACCTCTGATGCCATTTTACTGTCCAATATTAACTGGCAGAAAAGTGCTAAGAAAGTGAATTGAGTGTGGACTGCAACTGAGTTGAATAACATCACACACTGACTTGTACTGTTTCTTATATTTCTTGATGCAAAGGTAGTTTCTGCCATAATGGTACCTATGTTTTAGTCTTATCTCACAGAAACTTGGGGAAGGAGAATAAAGCATTCTGCTGTGTAACTGAACTGCTTCATAGGTGCTAGAGTCCAGAGGAATGGTCTTAATACCTTCTCCAATGGCTCAAGCGCATCTTAAATTGTGTTACAAGAAATTCAGTTTAAATTTTGTCACTTCCAAGGCACCTGGTCATTTGCAAAACCAGATTGATGTACAACTATCATATAGATTAAAACCCAAAAAACCTAAGTAAGTTTGAGTGCATATAATTAACTACAAGGATATTGTTCATGTCCCATATAAAAACTTCCCATTTTCTCCTTGCCTTAAATATGGGAGCCACTAAAGGAGCGGAGGGGAAAAAAATGTTGTTGCCCACTGTTCTGAAAAATGAATCCTACTCTCTTCTTGTGACACTGGCTAATGCTTGTCTCAGTTGATCAGTATGATGTTGTAATGGAAGAACTGCTTAGACTGAAAGCTCCATCTGTTAGCAGTGAGAGACTTCAAGCTTGACCACCACACTTCCCTGAATCTATTGGTAAGGAGAGAAGACTCTGCAATGGTGTGTGGGAGGAGGAAGAGATAGAGGAATGAAAGCAACACTGAATGAAGTGAGGTATGGTCATCTCTGTATTTTTTCTGGTTGACAGTCAGGAGTAGCAGCACATCTGAGTAAGTGTATGGTGAAGCAGAGGCTCCTTCTGCCTGTAGTGGGGAGGACTAGGATAAAATAGGTCTGGAGGCATGGCAAGATAAGGAGGAGTTATACGGATTGAAATAAGATCTAGTTCTATTTGCAGAAGATACAGAGTGAGAGTTTGGCAATATGCATGTATACATTTGGGATAAGAACAATGGAAGTTCTATGACTTTATAGACATTTGAGTAAAGCAGTTTAGTTAGATTGAAGCATGTTAAGGGACCGAAGGTGACTGAACTGGGACCTGGAGAGAGAGCAACCTGTCAGAGACTGTGAAAGTACAACAAGGTTACATGGGAAAATAAGGAGCATCCTTGGAAGTGAGAGGTATGAAGGAGGGAGACCAAGTGTGCCTGCTGGCTGTGTTGTGTATGGAGGAAGAACAAATACGGCTTTAGAACAAATGAACCGGCTGAGGAACAGTGAGCAGAGGAAAGGCTGCCCTATAATCAGCATCCCTGGCAGGTGGGGTTGACCAAAGAGCCAGATACACCTTCTGATTGAAAAGGATGAGTACAGTGTTTTTACATCTGCTGAGGAAAGAGCTAGAAGCCATACAAACAAGCAGCAGAGGCTTTATTTGGGGATTTCCACATCATCTGGGGTGAAAGCTTTTGCATGTTACCTAAGTAGGCATGATTCTGTGATGTGTCTTCAAGGTACCAAGGAGGCAAGGAAGACTGAATTTCAGCTGTAAAAGATGGCAGCAGGAGGGGTTAGATACTTTTAGGTAACCTAAAAACTCATATATCAAATCATCTTGCAAAGGGCCCAATGCTGCAAATAACCTAACTCGTAATAACATTACTTTTGTGAATGTTTTTAACATGCAAGTACTCATGCTGTAATTCTTGTGTAATAAATATAACTCAGACTAGAATATTTTTTTCCTGATTTTAGATCAACTGATTTTCTATACTTAAGGTGGGAGAAAAATATTACAGTGTGTTTGTTTAGGAATAGTGCTGTATTTTTTAAATTCTACAAAGTTAAAATACCATTATTTGTGTAGAATTTCCTAATTCACTACTACCTAATTCACCCTTGTTTCACAGTAGTATGTTTGGTAACAAAGTGAAAACTTGCACAGGCTTCATATTCCTTATCTCATCTTCACCAATCTCACAGCATTGTCATAGATACTACTACCTTGTGCTACTCCACCTCATTCTGTGTTTTCCCACTCTGCAGATAGCAACTGGTCTCCCTTGTGATTGATTTACACATTAATCATTTACTCTAATTATTTTCCTGTCCTTAGCTGTGCAACAGCACTGTGCCTGGACAGCTGCAAGACATGGTGAATTCTTCAATGCTTGGGGCCTGGTGGATTTCTAGTTCTTGTGTAAGCCCTCCCAGGTAGTGGCAGGAAACAGTATCTCCCAAACCTGTCAAATCTATCACTCTTCTAGTTCAAATGTTGACAGGTCTTGGTAAAGTGCACTTTAAACAGATCTGTTCTCTGTCACTGCCATGACAGTAATACATGAATCCACCATCACCATGATTTTACAAGCAGACAGACAACATGAACTGTAAAAGCCTGATCCTGTTGGAACTTACTTGGATGAGTATTTTAAAGGGAATATTTTTACACTAACATTTTTGAAAGTATTGAGTATCTCTGATCCTGAATCTCTTGTTTCTTTAGCAAGTCTTGATTCCTTATCTTAACTCCTCAAATATTCTTCATTTTTCTTGTGGCTACCTCAGACTATTTGCTTAAGTTTGAGCCTTTTACTAAAGATGCTGCCACGTTGTGTCTAGATATCCAATAATGTGATCAATTGCTACTCCCCTTCCACTGAGCCGAATGCCAAAGTCACAACAGATGTTGTCTGAAAGAAGGCAATGGCATTTATTATCTCACTGGACATTAAAGATAGAACCATATTTACTGTAAGAAGAATCTGATGGCAGAAGAAGCCCTTGAATGCTAATACCAACCCTTAAGAAAACTGCTCTACAGGTTAGTGACAACAACAGTATTTGTGAGCATGGATCACCAGTTGTATGTGTAATTGCTGATTTGACTGTGTAGTACTTCTGGTCCACTGCACACTGTTCCTAATAGGCATAGTCTAAACTGCTGTGCTATATTTTGACCCAGCTTCTGAGTATTTCTAGTCTATGGGTTATTAACATATCTTGTTACAGTGAGATGAAATTTCTGGCTCATGAATGATCAAAGAAAACAAGTTTCTGCTTGGCTCAGGAAGAACTGTTTTGCCATTCACCTCTCATGGGCTGAGTGTTTACAAACTAGGACCCAGTAACCTAGCATAGGTTAGTAAATACTTATATTTATCTTTAATAGAGTTGATACTAAATGGTCATGATTAGGAATAATGTCTATTTATGACTAAGCAACATTTTGTGAGTTTTCATGGTTCTGTGTGAATTGTTTCTGATGTTGCTGAGGAATTGTTGTCTACAATTGAATGTGTTCAGTATGAACATGCTAATGGTCAGATTTCATTTTTTTACTTTTCTGAAAGAGTTGCTTGCAGTTTGAACTTTAAAAGCACAATGCTTCAGATACACGGATAATTTTGCTCTAATTCATGGAACTATTGGTTTGCAAAAAAGTTGTGGATTTGCCTAAAAGATCAAAGGATCCTCTAAATCTCTATCAATTCCATTCTGAAGGTTTTAGAGATTCTTTTTTTATGTGACTGTCTGTCTAGGCACCGAGTTTGAAATTCACCCTGGCTGCAGCAAGAAGCAGGCTAATGTCCATATTGAATTATTTAACATTATGGAGTCATTGGTAATAGAATTACCATTGTTACTAAAATGTTACTGTTGATTCCAAATATCTATTGCATTGCAGGTTCTGTGCAGAGGTACACATGTTTCTCTAATGCTAACACATTTCTCTAATAATGCTAACTTTTCCCAAACAAGATTAAAAGAGACAGAGCAGCATTTCTTTGCCACTTTCTCCAAATTACCTTAAAATTTAAAATATGTGGAATATAAGCACCAAAAGAGTACCAGTAACATTTAAGTTTCTAGTGGGTAGGCAAACCTGGCTGTTTTGCTATGTTCAGGCACATACCTCTTACATGATGAAGGCAGGTCAATTTTCAGTTCCTTTGATGCAGTAATGTCTCCCTAATGGAACTATGGAACAACACCAGACAGGTTTCTCAACACCTCCCAGGAGGCTGTATAAAAGATAGTTTCTTACGATAGTCTCCTCCAATTTTTAATATTATCTCTTTTTCTGTAGTAATAGTAGCCTATATGGAGTGTTTTCACCCCTTTACAGACTGATAATGAGTGAATGTTCATGTGGTCTGTTACACAACACTAAGCTCTTATTTCACTGTCTGCAGTTATGTTCAGTAAGTACAATATGAACATCATCTCAATTAACAGAGTACCTTTAGGGCTTTTCTTAGCCAACTATTCTAGCACGCTTGTCCATACTGTCATCAGCACCTAATCAACTAATGATGGCTGAAAATGAGGAAGGCCAATCCCAATAAATCCGAAGGATAGTAATTTTTCTCTTTTAATGCCCTTCTCCCTCCTTCTTCCTTCTTCCTACGGCACATTGCAGTAAATTAATGTCACAGTGGTTATTACAGTAGCGCTGCTATGGCAAGTATTCAAGCAACGATCCTCGAATATTTTACCTCAGCATTTATTTGTCCATAAAATAAAATAGGATTTATTACAGTACTCTCTGGTTTGAGGACTGCATGGACAGCAGCTGTGACAACTCCTTATCTTCACTACAGGTAAAGATATAGGGGATGTTTCCCTGAAGCTAAAACAAAACAAGGAACATAGAAGTCAGTCAACTATGCAACCACAGTGTTACACAAATTGGTAAAATAAATAAATATGAACATAAACCCCTCCTTCTACCTAATAAGAACCCTAAGAATAATCATTCCATAATTTTGTCCTTAAAAGGTCTCAGTAAGTTAAAGGGGTATTCATTGCTTTAGAGATTGCTGTGTCCAAATCAGATATAGGATTTTGAGATGGAATGATGTAAAGATAAATGTGAAGGAATTATTGTTGCAAACCCTATTCAGAGAGGCCTTAAGAGAAGGAATTACAAATAGAAAAAAAAAAAGAAAAGATCTTGGTCAATAAAATTATACAGAGGTTTATGGTGAGTGTTGTTCACTTAAAAATAAATGGTTTTGACTATTTGAAAGGCTTCACCTTACAGAAAAAGCTCCCAGATTATAAAACATTGGTTCTGAAGCCAGCCCTGTGGAGATATGTCTGCTGGCTTACAGATATTCATATTTTCAGCTGCATGTAAATTTCTGTGTGTCATTAACATCTCTGAGCTCTGTAATTAGGTCTCTCCTGATCTGGTTGTAGTTTCCATACATTAAGAGTGTGTAAGCCTCTCTAGGGAAGCACGAGGCCAGCCTTACAGGGTTTCCCCTTTCTGTTCCACAGTTTTGCTCTTATCTTTAGCAAGTACATCCTAGCAACTGCTTGCTTCGAGGTTACAGTGAGATCCCACTGGCAAGTGTGAAAGGCTATAAAGCATTATCAGTCTTTGTCAGCACAAGTCTCTACCAGTACACCAAAGCTAGAGCAGCTCCTTCCTTCATAGGCTCTACTTTTCCCTACCTTGCACTCCTCATTTTAAATCCTTTCTCTCAGTGTTTGTATTCGCCAAATTGCTCTCCAATTTCCAATTAGAGTTATGATTTTATTTTCACATCTGTTTTTTGGTAAAATAAATAGATATTCTTACAAAGTGAAACTTGTATGTAAAAATCTATCAGTGTTTGAAAGAATGTTCTTTTCTGAATAAATATTATTTCATGTAATGAAATATAACAGATAAACTAAAACATTTGTCCTTCTGTTCTCCTTCTCATTGGTGAGCATTAGAAAGTCCAAATACAAAGGGAAAAGTGGTTTATTAAAGGATGCTTGCATTTGGATTAGTTTGTGCAGAAGACCATGTCTTCTGGCATTATACCCAGGAAATGCTGTCCTCAATATAAGGAAGTGCTCATTCTGTGACCTGGCCTTTTTTTGTTTTTTCTTGAATGTGGTTTCTGCTTAAGCATAACAAAATATTGGATAATGAAGATAGAAAACCAATACATAGGAAAAAAAAATATACAGAATAGCTTAGAATGAATTCTGTGTGTAATTACTTGCATTTTTGCTAACTACTGTATAAACAACACTTCTAATAGGGCAAATTGGAAACTTGAAGACAAATCTGCTTAGGGATATAGCTTCAATTTATTACACAATGATAACTGAAAACTTTGTTTCTGCTGCGTTGCAGTCAATTTCCACTGAGCTCACACTCTGAATGTGTGATTAATCATATGAGCACTGGGGTTGCCAATAAATACCAAAACCTTAAAACTATAACAACTTGCTCATTTTGTGCGGTCATTCCAAATAGCTAAACAACCAGAAATTGTCAATGTACACCAAGATCAATGCTCCAGGGTTTCTACATAAGATTGATTTCCCTCTCTAAGGATTTCATCTCTCTCATCAACAAAAACATTTTGTCCTCCCTAAATAATCCAATCGAATGCCATCCTCCTGTGGAACAGTGAGAGGTTTAAATTGTTTGGATTAATCTCTGCTTTGAGGTGGCCTAGGAAGTCTCTGTAACTTTGTCAAATATAGCCTGGAGAGAGAACTGCTGTGGTTTGATATGTGCTAAAAATAAACAAATAATGAGAGTGTCTAAAAAACCATGTTGTGCTTTAAAAATAATACATGTGGAAGAAAATATGTTTTAAAGCTCTTGCTTCTAATGCAGAACATAATCATTGTCGGCTTATTCCTTCTTTTTAAGGCCTACAAGTTCCTCTTTATTGGAGATGGGGAAGGAGAAAGGAAGCCATGGGATCAGATTCGGGGGAGAGGACAGAGAGAGAGAGAACTGCAGAAGCCCATGGGGATCTTTCCCAGATCAGTGGAGCAACTCAGAGATGAGTCTAAAGGAATTGTTACCACCCATAGCCTTCTTCCTTCTATGGACAGTGAATACACAGGTAAGGTTTAAGAGAAAGGTGCTGAGTAGTTCAGATCCCAATTCTCTGTCTGCATGAGTAGTTCAGATCCCAATTCTCTGTCTGCATCTCCTCAGAAGATAATTTTGTGTATTTGCAGAAATGCAGAGCAGAAGCATTGTTTCAAAGGAAGCTTTGCTACCAATATGACAGGATGCAGGCAGGCAGTATGACAAAGACCACTGTAGTACAGATGATTGCTTTCCATAGTTTTCTTGTCCATTACATGAAACAGCCTTTCCACAATCTGCATAAAGTTGTTAATTGGATGGAGATTTTGTAATCTTCATCCAACGTGTTGTAGAAGGAAGATGGAGAATAGACCCAGGTTCTTAATTAATTCTGCATTCACAATGTTTAGGGTGCAGTAAGAACAAGTTCTATTCCAAGCACATTTGAAATTGCATCCTTTCTTTTTAAAATATTCTGTGCTTCTAGAAGTGTTGGCCAACAGCTCTCATGACTGGCTCCCCCGTCCCCACAGGGGAGCACGAGGGTCAAACTTTGCATCAGCAGGCGACTGCATATTGACTGTGTTTGGAGGCAGCTGACTCTAGGCACATGAGCAGGCAGGGCAGTCTGGGAAACAGTCATTCCTGGAATTTTGCATTGAGATTTCCAGAACAGGAGTAGGTTTTTGTCGTCCTTAGGAGACTTTCAGGGCTGAGGTGAAAAATTGATGTTTAAGTGTCAGATTGAAGTTATCAAAATGATGGCCATACAGGCCAAGCATGATTTGTTTCCGTCTTGGACTGGTAACAGCTCAGAAATGTTAAAAGATTTGTGCTGAAGCTCTGTTTAATGTAGTCTCTCTAAGTGGGAATAATTTTTGGTTAGGTTATTGGTTAGGTTACCTTAGTTGCAAAGATCAACACCAGAACAGCAAATTTGCTTTGATATAATTGAATCATTATTTATAAACAGGCAAAAAACCAGATTGCTCTGGAAAATATAAATATCCTCACAGTATCTGTGATCTTAGCTTTGCCTTGTTCAAAATGTAAAATTCTTTTTGACTTGTGTTGCAAAAAAGTTCTCCTTTGTAGAGCTGTACAGCAAATCTTACCAATGTCATTGCACGTACCAGTATACATTTAATTTGAACACAAAAATATTTTCGGTAAGATAAAGCAAAAATTTCTCCTTTGTAAACATTGGAAAGGTGAGAAATGCACGTGGAAGAAATGACTGAAGGAGGAAAATATCACTTTATTCTACTGAAACCTAAAAATAAATTCAAAGGGGCATGTCTGCTACTCTCAGGAGTATGTATGGATTTCTTGCTGACATTAGGTTCCCCAAATTGAATGTCAGACTCACCAAGGATGGGGCGGGGGGACTGGAGGGGGGGATAGGCTAGGAGGCTAAATGTATTAGAAGGGCAAGATGAAACATCATGATTATCATTAGGAAAACCTCTAAAACATATCTGTACATTATTGTGGGGCAAATTCGTGTCACATGTTAACAATAGTTAGGCAAAAATACCACGCTGTACAGTTATGTCCCTAGGGCCCTCTCTACTTAAGAAGGTATTGTAGAGTGCACGTGCACCCTAGAAATTTACAATTTCATTGAAAGCCAGAGATAAGTATTTTTAGGGGTCTCTCACACTAAATAATAAAATGAAACATTAGTTATGTATGTTGCTAGATGACAGTGTCTGTAAGTCCATCTGTAGATTTTTTTTTAAAGTAGATATATAATGATTTAACAGGTAAGTATGTATCACAAAGATTCTGTTCTTTTTAAAGAAAAGAATAGGCAAATATCCTATATCTATTTTGGTATGATTTTTTTTGAAATGAAGTCAGAGTGAAAGGAAGACATTAGATAGACACCCAGTTGAATTTATTCATATGAATTCCACTGGACAAATTAAAAATCCCTCTAAGTTTGCATCAGAATGTCTAGAAACATCTGCCAAATGGCCAGAGGGTACTGGTAGTAAAAATACTTCACAGCTGTCAGATCTCAGTCTTGAGCTTGCAACAGAAGAATGGTGCAAACTAATAAATTCAAAGGTGTACATATCACCCCTCTCCATTCTTTTTACTATAGATAAAGTAAGCCTCTGATCACACAACAGCATAAACATGTGGTTAAAGACAGGAGGCAGTTTTTTTAATTTAAGGGACGCATACCAGAAGGGTGTTACTGTACAGTCAGCTGCTAGGTGTCACTGAACCATTCATCAAGACTCCTCAGAATCTGGATTCCTACTAAGCTTTCTCTCACAGCATCCTTATTAGTTGCAGCCCAGCCTTGGATCATCTTAACTGCTCTGTGATCTTACCTACCAAGCTAACCTGCCTACTAGGTATGCTCAGCCCATAGGCCAGTAGAACAGAAGAGGCCACCCAGCCAGATTGCAGAAACATATGAAGGAAGGTCATACCTACTTGAGGCAGAAATACTTTCTGGGAGTAACTTTAATAGGACTTGATAGGTCACTAAATATGAAAGCAGTCATTCAATAAAAATAATAAAGCAACAAAGCTTAAACTAAAATACAAGTGATTTAATATATAAATCTATATATAAATGTCCATACATTTTTTAGAAATTAGGTGAGATCTGTTTGGACAAGAATTTTGGAAAATATGTGAAAAAGTTGTCTTGTTACAACTTCCAAGATGAAGAAAAAGAAAGAAAGGAGAGATGTCTCTATAGTACTTGGAAACTAACAAGAAAGAATCTCAAAAAACCCATACTGTCAGCACCAAAAAACATTATTAATACAAAATAAATCACAATTTGAGACTACTATGCAAGTCCATGGGCATACATGCAAAAGATGGGCACATATGTGAGTGGTTAGAGGGTCAGGATCTAAAAACCAAGTGTTTGGCTTTATTTTTTAACAAATCATGCTGCAAAAAAATTATTTGAGGAAATAAATTTACAGAATACAAATTCAGGAATGCTAATTGGTGAGAGTTCCTTTATGTACTCCAGTGTGTTAAAAGATGAATATTCAGTGGTTTGATAAGTTTACGATCAGTCATGACCAATGAGGAATAGCTGTTGTGGAAGATAGAGAACATCAGTACTGAGCCATTTAGTAAGACTCTTTTAAGACCTAAGCATGTCCTTGCAGTTAGCCATGCAGCCCAGAATAAGGCATGTCTGGGAGTGGTGTGGCTCAGAGAGACAGGGGTTAGCAGCCCTCTAGCTATGATTGTAGGAAACAAGTTTGGGCTTGTGTATTCTCAGTGGGCAGCTGGGAAAGTAGAAAGGGCAAACCAATGTTTGTGTTTATTCCTCTCAAGTGATCCAGCCCGAGCTCAGCAGCCACCACACAGGTTACGAAAGGACAGGGTGATCCTGCTGGTTACCATTCAGACCTGCACAGATGGCAGGTCCCACTAAATGAAGTTGGTGTGTGTATACCAAGCTCTACAACAGCCTTCTCAGAG
Organism: Brachypteracias leptosomus; assembly: GCA_013401335.1. Taxonomy (NCBI): domain Eukaryota; kingdom Metazoa; phylum Chordata; class Aves; order Coraciiformes; family Brachypteraciidae; genus Brachypteracias; species Brachypteracias leptosomus. The sequence continues at coordinate 192,120 of VYZX01004978.1, read as the reverse complement.
ACTGAGTGCTGCTCCCTGCAGCAGAGGTGGGCAAGTGCAAACTAGTGAACCAGGCTGTTCCCTTACATGGGAAGTAACTATACAGCAGGTCTCACTATGGGTTGCCCTTTAGCCTCTTTTCCTTTAGGGGTAAACTGTTCTTTTTACTGGGTCTCTTTAGCCATATCGGGTATCCGTGTGGCTGCCTTTCCTCAAGTAAGAACAAAGGTCCATCACGGTCTATCCATAAACAAGTGACCCAGGATCACAGGGGATCTCATAGAAAGGAATGGAAATTCTAATAATTTGAGTTCTTCCTTTGAGTCCCCTCCCTTATATAAGTAGTTCAATTAATATGAGAATCAGCAAGGAAAACTTAACTACATCTCTTATGCAAGTATATCCTTAGACCCCCTTCTTATGCTCTTGAAGTTTCTGGTATACCATTTTAAAGCAATTAATTTGGCTTTCTCTTCCGGAGGTTACATTCCTTTTTGGAGTATCACTTAAGTCTTCATGCTCATTGTGGTTAAGCTGAGAAGCAGATAAATGCATAAGCTAGCATCCCAATCCGCGTCTGCTTTATGACTGTACTCCTTTTATCACAGTTATCCATAATGTTTTTCTATTCATTTTCCAGTAAGGAAAGTAGCAGAGAGAGACCCTAATCCTACATTTGTCCATATGGACTCCATAACCCACACTGGGATTTTATTATTGCAGTAACATTGCCAAGTGCTATAAAGAGCCAAAACATTTTGTGTGTGACATTTTTTCAGAACTTCAAACATTAGGTGCCTGCTTTTTTTTTTTTTTTCCTGTATTCATGACAATTCCTTAAATGGTTAATGGTTCAAACCTTGAAAATACAAACCCTGTGTCTAAGGAATGCTGTGAATTTTTTCTGTCTCAGGGTGATATTACAGAGGTTTACATCTAAAATATGGATGTTTCTCTTCTGATGCCTTTCTGTGCTTTCGACACTTGTTCAGGCTATGTGGCATGTACATTAAAGTTATGGAAATATAGTAACACTTTAAATTAAGGTGATATTTATAAATATTTTATTATTTATAGAGCATTCAATAACATGCTTGTAAAAAATCTTGGAAGTATGCTTTGAAACAGTGGACAAACTATTTGAACAATACTTACATCTTAAAATATTGTTGTAACAGCTTATCGCCTTGCTGTGGCAGCATTTTAAGTATTTATTGATGATGCATTTTATAACATGCCTTACAATAAGTTATTAAAGGATGTAGTGGCACCAACTAATCATTTCATAAACATGAATAAACCATTTATACAGGGCACCTTAATTTAAAGTGCTTGTAGAAACTTGCATAAAATGTTTTGAACAGCTGACATGCAGTATTGGTGCTTCGTGTAGTGCCAAAGTGGTGTCATGTCCTCGTATATGAAAGAGTCTTATGTGGAACTGGAGCTTTATTGCTTCCAGTGATAGAGCTGGGAACTGCACAACAATTGCAAACACAAAATGATGTAAATCTCTTCCAAAAGAGAATATGAGGATGCGTGTAAGCAACATCCAGAAGATTTTGGTGACAAATAATGTAGAAATGTATTCTTGCTCATGTCATATTTAAGAAAAAGAGAAGAAAAAAATCTATTTGCTTTTAACAATAATCCAACCTGTGTGTAAGAAAATGCTGTTCAGAGACAGGAGTGTATATTTAACACCTTGTCAAGCAATTAAAAGACCATGCATGATAATCAAAATTCAGTCAGCAAATAAATAATCTTTATATGTGAAAGAAAAAGGATTTATACCATCCATATAGAACTCCGAGACATGTAAAAAGTAAATATCAAAACCCACATTTGTACAGTAATACTAAAACCCTTCTAAAAATCAGAAAAATGTTAGGTAATTAAAAATCGTATGAAAAACACTGCTGCAGTTCTTACTGTTAGCTATGATTTACTAGGAGCATTTAAAGCAATGCTAAAAAAAAATAATGAAGTCATACCTTATTCCCCTCCCCCTGCAGATATAGATTTTATTTGACCTATTGCTTTTAAAACAGAATGGTTTAAAAAAGTGCTTTTTACATGATAAAACTCAAAGACAAAAGAGAGAATGCAAATCATTTCTATATTACATATATGTTGCTCCATTTGGCAAAATCAAATTAGATCTTTTCATCTCCTTACTGTAGAACAAAAACAGAGCAATATTATGAAATTTTGCAGGGCTTTATTTCTAGGCGTCTTTTGTGTCCAGTCTTTTAAACTCAGGTTTTTCTGCCTTTTTTACTGACAAGCCCACAATTTTCAGAAAAGAAAGCTAGCATTAATTAAGACAGTGCCAGCTGTAATTTTCTTGGGAAGTAAATTTCTGCACAACTAAAGGTTACAGAGACCTTTTCACTGTCAAAATTTACTACAGCCTGTGAATGTTAATGTTTCTAATGAAGACATGTTCTCTGTCCCTGAACTTAAAAGTACCCTGAGAAGAAGGCAAAGAGGAAAAAAACTCTATTTGACGAATGTATCTGGAGTCTGTGCATTAATGCAGGGTTATGCCTGCTGGTGCATATTGTAATTATAGTGTTTGGATAGCCTTGTTTTCTAAACAAGGAATATTGCTATAAATTGGCAATTTTGCATGAAGAGTAGGCTTGTAGTAGGTGCCTTATGTTACAAATAAGACAGTGGTATAATAAGCATTTAACCCATTAGACTTAGGGATATACTCAGCTGAGTCTGGAGAGGAGCTGTAATATAGAATATGGAATGAAAAGGTATTTTCAGTCTTTATATGAATGCAGAAGAACACCACATTCATTATTTGTACTTCTAATGATAATTTTTTTTCTCCATTTTAAATGAAATCAGCTGCTTCTAAAGAGATGTATCTGGCTTTGCTTTTCAATTTGTTTGAAGTTGATTATATACTAATCAACTATATATAGTTGCATAGTTTTTGTTGTTCTGCGAATGTATGTTTTTTCACTATTCCCACAGTATTTATTGCCATGCAAAGTGGCAAATAAAAGGAAAAACTCAACATATTCTTCAATTTTTGCTGCCATGTATTTTATGGGATATTTTATTTTTCTATTCCCTGTAGGTTTGTTTTTTTTCTAAAGTGAATGATAATTTTCTGCTTGTTGTTTTGTGCATAAGGTTCTCAAAACAAAAACTGCTATTCTGTGAAACTACTCATGATCACCCATGCAACATCCGGGTCAATATGGGTAGAAAAAAAATTAGCCTAGTTCATGACTGTATTGGTTAAAAAAGGTGAAAGAAAAGGAATGCAAATTTTGCAACATTTTAGAAATGTGATCCTAATGATATGCAGATCATATCCATGTTTAATGTGTGGTTGTTTTTAAAACAGGGCGTTAGATTGCAAACTGAGTATTTTTTCAGAATGTTCAGGTAGCTTTCCTTTCTCTTCCTCACCCTCCCTTCCCAATTTCCAGGACTTAAGAGCCTAGATTTTCAAGACACTGAGTGTCATGACCAGAAATGAGGTAGCCTCTAATATTTCTTAGGAGAAGGCAGTGAGTATCACAAGCTTGCAAGTGGTTATAGCAATCCTACCCAAAGAGCAGTGGAACGTCAGATGTGTTTGTGTCAGCCTTTGCAGCAGTGGCAGAGCCTTGAAGCCAGTTGTGGAGTGTTTTTTGCCATGCTGTTGATTTATATCTCAGCTGCATTGATGAGGGTTGGCTTCTCATTCTGCCCATCAGCATTAGGGAATAGGCTGGAGCACTGGGACAAAAATGTGGGAAATCAATGTCTTTGTAAATATCTATATGGACACTAGAATAATCTATTAAAAGCCATGACTATCCTATACCAATAGAGATATCAGATCTCATTACCTACCCAGTCCCTTTTTGCAACATGTAAATTGGACTTCATTTTGACTCTGTCCCAGTCCAACACATGCACGTTACTGCTGAACACCCTTCAAGATATCTCAAAAGCATGTATTTCATGGGTTCATCTGTTTAATCTACTATACATGGTCAGCAGCTCAGAATAATTATTTAAGATATGTTGGCTAATAAGTTAATATACTAGATACTGTAGGTCTAGACAGTAACTTGGTATGGCATTGTTAATAGTCTTAGAGCACTACAGAATGAGGTAAAACTGCTAAGTGTAGGCAACAGTCACCGCGAAGAACTATCGGGCAAATAATCTTTTCCCAGGAAAGAGGCCTGGCTCGGCAGCATAAAAAGCCATGCTTGTGCCTGGCCTGGGATTGGAAGGATTCTCCCAGGGTATTTAATCTTTTATTTAGGGATTGCACAGGGATTTGCACAGATTTTAGTTACTCAAATCACCAGAGACACCATTATTGCTTTTTAAAAACAGGTTTTTTCCACTTAATTTAAACCTGATCCTAATTGACTTGATCTGATCCCAAATAGTCCTTGTTCAAATGAAAGAAATACATCATCCATTTCCTACTTGAGTTGGATTCAGCTCTGACCTTTAGTTAAACCAGTATAACTTGTGTGAAGTTACAAGCCTTAAGCCTTAAAGGAAGCCTTGAAGGTAGCCTGAAACTTCCTACTGTGAGTAAATATAAGTAAAATACATAAGTGAGTGTTGCCATATGAAAAGCATGTTTGGATATATAAGCTGGAGAAAGCACCATGCAAGCATGTTACTAAGGTAACAGATCCTTTTGTCTACACATGCTCTCTAAGTAGTTCTCCTATGTCCTTTAGAAGACTAGGTCTTGACAGAGATTTTGAAGGTAGGTATGTAAGGACTCAGAAAAAAATGTTGTTAAAACTTAAGAGATTAGAACAACTGAACTGTTAAAAGTTATTTTAATTATTCTGTGTTTTACTATGAAATAAAGGAATATTAAGGCCCTGCTATTCCTTCTCAGGTAGAAAGACCTGGAACGTCATTGTTTTCTGTTCTTGTCAATTATTCCTGCTGATATATTATTTAAAATAAATAAATAAAATCTTAGCTTATTCTGTTAATCAAGGCAGTGTACTCCAACCCTTTTCCTGCTGAGTTCTTTTCTCAATAAGCAAAGAGATATGCCTTACTGGGATATGGTTAGAGACAGACAAGGATCTGAACATATTTTAATAGCTGAACTTTTCCTGTCTCTTTT
>VYZX01004978.1:174835-185841 GCA_013401335.1 Brachypteracias leptosomus | reverse complement strand
AAAAAAAAAAAAAAGGACAGTATAATAATTCCCTTATTGATCTTCATTAGTTTGGTACTTAGAGAGGGAGGTAGATCACAGAAGCATTGACTGAAACTAGAAGATGAGAACATGATTCACGAATGTGAATGTGGGCAGTGCACACTCCCTTGTGACTCAGAATGAGTATTTTACATGTGATTCATAAGGAAAAATAATTGTTTTATCAGATGCATTCCTTGCATATGGCTGGGGTTAATATTCACCTTATTTAAAATTGAAATTCAACTACTGTATCAGCATAGTGGTTCTTTCCAACACAGACACTAAAGAAAAGAAAGAAATTGCTTTGTTCACTAACATGACACAGTTACTCTCCTCCGCACAAGTGACATTTGAGTATTGATTGGTGCTCTGCAAAGGAGCCTGACATGCTTTTTTCAAGGCTCCTGGTGTATGTTGTTTATTAGGAAAGATTTTCTGAGTTACATGAAGAAAATCTGGACATAATGTCCATATAGGTTTATGAATCATGTCCTTGGATGTGTAGAACCAAGAAACATACCAGGAGGTATGGTGAGTGTTAGTAGTGACAGCCTCTGTTGCCTCAGATTGCCAGAGTTCAAATTAGGCCAGATTGAGAAGTTGGCATCCTGCCTCCTGGACCAGTTTTAATCGTGAAATATGTATTAATCAGTCTATATAATGAACGTAACTGTTCATAACAAAGTACCTCTTTCCCCTCCCCCCCCCTCCCCCGAGTCCTTCAGGTGTTTAGGGAATGCCAGTACCTAAGAATTTATCTTCAGCAGAACAACAAATATAAGAGAGTCACATTAGATGTTTTCTGGACATGTTATGGAAGTGTTCAACAAAGATTAGGGAGATTTCCATTAAAAGTTTTCTGAGCTGTTTTGGCTGTCAGAATGGATGTATATAAATGCAATATTCCTTGATTGGTCATAGTTTCTAATACCATACAAAGTTCCTTTTCTTAATATGGACATCTGCTTCTCAGGAAATGTATTAAAACCCTTAGAGATACCGTGTCTCCTGACACTGAGCATTAAATCTGAATTGGCTGGTGTAAACAAGCTGCAACATAGAACTCAATGCATATGAAGAACAGGTGGTGGGAAGGAGAGGAACCTGTCATTGAGCACACAAAGAAGAAGGCAGGCGTCTGTGTCTNGTAAACCCACCACAATATGCAAGAGGAGAGATGCACTTTCCTGAGATTCTCAGGTTCTGCTGTAGTGTGACAGAAACCATGCATCATACCTGTATGTGGGGTTAGGTTTTAAAAGCTTTCTTACTTGTCCTGCACTTAGATGATTTAAAATATTTTCATTTACTACTGATGCATAATATCTTGCAAGTGGATGTCACATAGAAAAGCAACTTTTTGCTTGCATTTTTTGCAAATTTTTTTTGTTTTAAAAAAATAGTTTAATTATGGTTATGCATAACAACATTGTTGACTACTAGTTATGGCTATTAGAAAAAGCTTTTTAATAGTCTGAGGCTTTTAAAGGTACTCTAGTTTTATTCCTTCTTTGATCCTGTGAACAATCCATTGTCATTTGACACTTGTACTTATTTGGTTAATTGCACCATTCAGTATTTTCCCTAATTAGCTCAGTGTTCAGTTAAAAGTTGTTGGAAATTCAGTGACAAGAGCATGGAGTTTATATCCTTTCCTAACATTCTTTGTTAGTAGTTCCATTTTGAATGTGGTAGTCTTGGGAAATCCCTGAATGTTAGTAACAATAGCCTTTGCCTAGTAGAATTCCCAAATTGGGATCTCAAATTACGTGATGAGTCTGAAAGTTAAATGCAATGAAAACAGTGAAAAATTGTTGAGAAAAGTTTTGATTATGTCTGGAACATAATAAATGGAGCTGCTGGCACTAAAACACAATCTAGTTACTTACAAACCCAGCTCTGGTGCCAATAGCAATGAATTGAATCACAGAATGAGAGCTTTTGGAAGGCTCGAGGTTAATTTTAGAGAAAGTGAATTATAAGTGAACTCAGAATTATTTTCTGCAGCAACAGGATAATCTAGAACTGAGCTTAGAGGTCAGCATTGAAAGTTAAAAGAGTGCGTCTCAGTACAATAGTGGGCTTAAGTATTCTTTTCTGGAATGGGTGTCAACTGCTGGGACAACTTAGTTGTTTGCAGAATTACTGTAATTTAGATTTAATCAGAGAGGATTGAAGTCTGCTCACAGAGGAAATGATAAATTTCCAACTCTATGGATTTCTGCCCTCTAATTGTGATAGTTTTTGTCATTTGAGTCAGGCTGCAGTATAAAGATATTGAATACTGTGTGAATTCCCATTACTCAAATCTGAAGAATAAAGTAATTGTTGGAAAGAAATGCTTGGGAGAGATTAACCTCCATCTTTTCAACAGAAGAGCTGGAGATATCAAACAAGGCTAGAGACAAGTAAATGAGTAGCAAAACAATGTAGTAGCCTCAATATGAATTTCAGCTATGGAACTATCTGTTAGATGATGCTGTGGGTCCTAAAAGTTTGTGGGCTTAAAGCAAGGTTTTCCATTCACTTATTCATTACTGGATCCATCCTTGGATTCTGACTTTTTAAGTCCCCTGTTGTAAAGGAATGTAATGGTTTGGGGTCAAGAACTTCATCCTCTTCCAGAAGCCACTGTAGTATTTACAGTCATCAGCTAGAAGATCCCAGATTAGCTGTCATGCAGTCATCAAGAAGGGAAATAGTCTTAGGAGTAATGCAAGGAATGGGCCAAAGCCTGGGAAACATGCTTGTAGAGTGCTATCACCCTCTTCTGTAGGCTGCCCTGAACCATCTGCATCTTTAACAAAATGTTTTCTTTAATTTTTCCTTATTGGGAAAATTAAACGAGCATTCTGAAGCCACAGATTAAACGTTAGAGGAAAAAGGAGATTTTCTTGTCCTCACTGGACTAGTCCCAAGGTTTTTCTCTTTTATCAATGGGAAAGGCATTTTAGGAATGCCAGTATTGAGTGAGGGAGAGGGAGTTGCATTAATTTCTGGATATTATTTATTGGATTTTTGAAAACTGACCTGAGAAAAATGTTTATTTATAATATTTACTGTGAATTATATTGTTAGTGTGCTAGAACAAATGGTCAGTTAACAGTCATTTTTCTGGCAAAAATAAAAAGCCTGGACCCCACACCTGTTTAGCTGTAACCGACAAACAAAACAATCTTTCAAGCAGAGTGAAAACAAACCAAATGTCCTTGAATTTTCAAAGAAAATATAACTCCTCCATGTAGCCCTAGGACAACATAGTCTGTTTGTTGAGAAGCATACTTAGTAGCGAGCTACAAATCTCTTTGCTATGAGACTGAACGATTGTCATATGTTTTGTTCTCTTTGTCTCAGTTGATAGTATCTATAGTACTATTCAGAGATAGAAAATTTGTGTCTGTCACTGTACCTGTCAGAAAGGAGCAATACCCTCTGGCAGCGACAGTCTACTTTATGGAGTTTTATTAGTATAATGAATGAAAGCCCAGTAGCATGCCCTGTAACACTTCTAAACTTTGGGTTTTAAAAGGAATCATTATTAACAGTGAAAAACAACTAGCAGCTTGGTTTATGTACACTTTTTTAAAAGCCCCACATATTTTTAAGAAGAGATTAATCTATAGTAATTTGTCATCAGGCTCTGAGTAAATGTGATCTAATCCATACGAATGTAGAAGGTTCTGCAGGAAATTTGTAAACATAATGCAATCATGTGTTTGCATTTGTGACTCCTGAGTAGCTAGAAGCAGCTGTATAAACTTCTACTCTTGCACAGAAGAGATACTTTGTGTGGCTACAGCTGTGTATTGTTAATTGCACATGATGCTTTCCTTGGCCACCATATATGTTAATAACAGAAATGTGCACCAGTTGCTGTCTCTCCATCTCTCTCTGATTCTTTTCTTCCTCTTAACTTTTGCTCCCAAAAGGTCAATAACATTTTATAAAAGGCCTTGATTACCTTGTGGTATATCCTTTTTGAGCACTAAGCACAAACACATTCAATAAACTGTGCAGGAAATGTTTCTCATTTACTACTTCCAGTAAAACTGGATAGCAAAGAGTGCTTTACATGTTTTCAAAGTCTTGAGATAATTCATTTAATAAAAAATCACTTTTCTAATGCTCTATAGGCCTTGCATCTCCATACCAATAACAGGCATGATCCAAGTCTGTTGCCTTCTAAGGGAACTCCTGCTGACTGCCATGATTCAGGCCCAGTGGCTTTTCTGGGTTCCCTCTATCTATACAATATTAATTTCTCAGCTGACACAAACTTATTGCCAAAGAGGTTACAGAGCATATCCTATCTTACAGTGGAGAGAGACTGCTGGAAAGAATACACTCAGATGATCGGGTTGTTCTTTGGTTTAGCCCATCTTAAACATTACATGGCATTTGAGATTGTCACTCTTCACTACAAGGCCAGTAGTGCTCCTGATGCTACTGCAGAGTAGGTGCAGCAATAGGACAGATTCCTTGGAAATGTGAGTGCTCTAGGAAGCTGATGAATCAATTGAAGGATCACTCAGGAAATAAACATGTCGCACACTGTGATCTGTGCAACTGAGATGTCAAGAGAGTTCACGAACACTGATATGGGATGGATATGGACTAATTCACTGTGAATGTAGACTATAGTCATTAAGGTGCTGAGTCAAATAAATTCATTTACAATTGATTGTAACGCTATAGATGCATGTTTGCATATTTACAACATAATAATGCTGCTTCTTTTGCTCCAGTACTTTATCTTACTTGTTTCGACATTTCTGTCCTAGCAAAGAATATGCATTTATAGCACTTCTCTGCCTACAGCTAATCCAGGAACACTGGGCTGAACTTAACTTTCCAGATATCCTGCAGCATGTGCATAGTCATCACAAACTTAATATCTGAGTAGCACTACTTTAACTTGGTACATGTTGGTACCAGTTCCCACATTATTTTAGTCAGACACCAGAAGATGTCTTTCAAAAATCTAATTCCAGAAAAATATTTGGTCTCATGTTGTTCAGTTGCATAAATTCTATTTATTCTCTCTAACAATGCGTCTCAAATTTACTTATAACAAGTATTCTCCAACACATTAAAAGACTGCTAAACAGCTTATGTATTTTCTTGGTGGATCACCCAGGATGTGTCTCATCCTATCTCTTCTCCTTCTACATGGTATAATTTAGACATGATATTTAATTATACTGGACATCTCATTATCACTGTTATGGCGCATTGGTGTGAGTGACTTGAGATGTGGAAAGACTAAGCTAGTTTGTCTGATAAGCAGGCATTTGATTGGAAACAAAATGGCAAGACAACAATGTCCACAGGTAGTATGAGAACTTTACATACCAAGTAACAACATTACAAAATTTCTCTCTGCTCTAATCCTTTCTAAATTTTTAGTAATGAAAGCTAAGAATTCTTTTCTCTCCTTTTCCTGCTGTCAGATGAGTAAATTAACTTCCAGAATCCTCCTAATCAACTTTATTATTTTGTTGTTTGTTTTTTTCTCTGCTCGAAGACTGCAATTTTGGATGAATACAGGTAGCTTCTACATATCTCTGCATGCATGTGTCATGAAAACATTGCCTTAGTGCAGATATATATATCTAAGGAACATTGGATATTGTCCCTTGTGTCTCAATACTAACTTCTACCTTATTTTTGTTGTCGTCCTCTTAGAACTGTTATAAAGAACATTATAAAGAAAAATGCTAACACTTTAAAGATACTGTTTCAAAAGCTATTGTAATTCCTGCATTTGCTAGAGAGAAATGAGCTTACTGTGGCAAAAAAGGGAAAGGTTACAGATTGCCATATTTACTCTTCTGCCAGATTCTTTCCCAGATTGTATGTGATGACTAATGCCAGGCCTTAAGTATTGGTGAAAATGTCTGTATCACAGCTCGCAGTCTAATAACAGAATTTATCCTTTTGGGAAGTCTTATTCTAGCCGATTTGAAATTTCTAAGCCCTACTTCTATGAAAACTGTAGTCTTACTATATTTTGAGCAGTAATATAGCATCATTGAGCTGACCCATAGGTCTTGTATTTTGGAGGATTGCTGAATGCATAAAGGGAGGAGATAAAGTAGCTTCAACGAAGACAGCCTCTGTGCACAGCCCAAAGAAATGAGAGGGTGGAGTATCTTCTTATTATTGCTCATGATCAAGGATGTCTTTGAAAGATATTACAGCTGACCTGTGGAGAATTTGTTTATGTGAGTTTTCTTGGAGAAGGCCTGAAGAGGAAGGCTGTGGAGTTGTGAGTTTTTGGATGTTTTTCTATTGCTCTCTATTTACCTTTCATGTTGTCTTATCATTGTAGCTTAAGTTCCTAAAAACTAACACCAGTCCCTTTCAGAAGTTAAAAATAATATGGAAAGAACGCACTAATAGCCAATACAGTTATTGAGCAGAGTACACAATAAATAAATAGAAGACAGATCTCTCAAGACACTCTTTCTGCTTAGTCAAGGCTTGCCAATTCTGCTCACAATCAAGGCCAAAATAATGCTGCTTCTTTTACATCCTCCGACTCTCCCTTCCCCACCACAGAAGCTTTATAACCTTTGGTTCTTATGTCGTTTTTTGTTTTTTTTTTATCAAGCCCTGTTTCTCTGCTTCATATCTGCAGATAATGTATCTGCCTTTCTATTCTTGCCAGAACTCTCACCTATTTTCTTCATAACTGTTACCTGAGCTAGATTTATTATTCTCCTCTCTGAACTCTCTTTTCCACTGCTCCTCTCTGAAACTCATTCAAAAATTTCCTGACCACAGTTTGAACATATTTTTCCTATGTATTGGAGTCTTCCTTATTTGTTACCTTATCAGGCCCAAAATTCAAAATTCACATTGCATTGAGAGTTGCTCTAGCCTGTATCTTGGTTCAGCTGTATCCTTGCTCACACTCTTTGTTTCTCTGGCTCTCTTTATTGCACTGAATATCTTTTCACTTGCTTAGACTTTATTTTTAAAGCTTCCCTTGTGAACCTGGTGTAGGATTCTAGATTCATTGCATATGGCCTCTCAGCTCCCCTTCTCCAGATGCTAAGCTACCGCAACTTGCGTGCATATGGTCTAGTAAATTTTTGGTGAGTAGGAATCATGCCATCTTTTGTTTGTCTCTAAAGAGCAATGTCCTCCTTCAGTATGGCCTCATTTCTTCTTTCGTACACCTGGTCAGTAGAAGGTATGTTAACTAGCTTTCTAATGAATTGGGCTTTTGCATAAAGTGAAATTTCTGAGTAGCCTAAAACCACTAATGTGGCTCCAGCAATCTCAGCTTTCTCTCAGGCAATCGATGTAAATTTTTGCAGACCTTAAATGCATTAAAAGTAGTGTCAAGTGCAAGAGTGATGCCTGTTTTGGACTGAATTTGATAAGACATGAAAGCATCTTAAAATCATCATTGTCTCTTTTTCTGATCCTTCATCAACTCTTTCACACTCCAAGGAGAGAGCTAGCAGCATAACAGACAAGCCAAACCAGAAAGCATTTGGGAAGCCTGTTTCAAGAATTAGGAAAGGGGGACACCCTCCATGAAGCTCTATGAAGTCTGGAAGGCATAAGCTGTGAGTCTTTTTCAAGTGTCCTTCAGCCTAGTTTCATTGCCTGTGATTTCTCAGCTCTCCCTTTCCAGATGCTCAGTCTCCTTGGCCCCTCTGCATGGTTTCTAGAAATGTCCTTGTAAAGCCTATATTGGGTCAGGCAAGGTTCCACCTCTGGCTGAACTTGAGTCTGCGATGAGTCAAAACTGACAAGAGGTATCTTCAAAGCAGCCTTTGCCACATACAGATGTGTATTTAGGCTGCATTAAGTATTGTTTAATGATAAAAACTTCTGCATTAGATATCAAATATTTTAAAATTATTTAATAATAATAGTCTCTTCTTTTCTCATATTCTAGAAACAGTAAGTGCCCAAAAGCAATTTTAGTCTCTAAATATCTTAGATGTCTTTACAAAGTCTATTTGTAAAACAAAAGATTTGTAATGAAAAACAATATATTCCATGATGGAAATACTACATATCTGGGTGGAGTCTTTCCAACAGACATTTTCAACAGATGCTGTTACATACAGACTTCATCTTTTAATTCATATTCTCTCTTATTCTTTCTACTTTAAAGACATACAGTTCGTGGATCAGATCGTCAGATGTATTTACACATATGCAAACCATACAGGTTAGTAGCTGCTTGAGGTTCTAGGTAAGTGCAGTAGGAAAGTTTTTATGTTTGCATACATTTTTCCTTAGAATACAGTATGCCTGTGTACATCTAGCAACACTTTAAGCCAGCACAGATCATTTATGTTTCATACCTCTTCTCTTGTCAAGATGATGAATTTGAATCTGATTACACAGAAAAGTTGCTTAGCTATTCAAATGCACAATGATATTTTTTATTGTCCACTCCTTAAATGTCCATATCAGTCCTTTTGGTACTGCTGTGGTATGTGAATTAATAAATCTGGTCTCTGGGCTACCATCTTTAATTCAGTTGGATGTATGGTGAGAGTGTGATTATCTTATTTCTTCCCAAATCCTATAATTCTCTGCCTGGATAGAGCTGGTGGACATTGTAATAGAGAGACCGTCCTTGACTTACCTGTGGTTACAGGCTGCCATATCCTCTAGTCTTAAATTTTGTTGCTAACAAGCAAGGCAGAACAGAGCTATTGCCCTGTCTGCCATGGCTCCTGAGACTGCCATTTCTGCATTTTTGTTGCAGTTTTGGAGGAGGTGAGGACAGGAAAATATCCATATTTAAGTCATATGTTGAATGGGAGGCTCTTTCCTTACTATGGTGAAGGTACTGATAGAATACCCTTCCCCTTCACTCTCTCTTCTCCACGCTCTTGTCAATCGATAGGGCTTTTTAATAGTAAGACCGCCTACTCCACAGTCACACAGCATGCTCCTAGATGAGCTTTGATGTCAGGTAATCATTGCTGTATATAGTAATAAATGATGTGTTTACATAACAGAATTCCCTTGGCCTTTGATATACTCAGACAAGTTATCAAAGTGGTGCTACGACATCTTGTACAATAGGAACAATAGGAAAGTGCAGAACTGTGCAAACTGAGCAGAAGCAAGCTGTGGCCAAATGTGTGTTGCAGGGCAACTACGTTATTTGCCCTTACAGCAAGAATCACAGTTGAACTAAGTTAATATCTATACCCTTATGAAGTCCCCAAGGACTAAATCTGAAATGGACATGGCACTTATTTGAGAAATCACTGGAAATCACTCTCATTGCGCCTGTTAATGGGAATAAGAAGTTTGAATGGTAGTTCCTTTTAAATTTTGGGAACAAATATATTAAGTTGCTTAATGCAATTTGCCTTAAGTTTCTTAGTACGGTAAGATTGTCTCAAACTGCTGATTTAATTTTCCCCTATACACTTCCTTTTCCATGTGGTTTTACTACTTTTTCATATGATTTACCAAAATTTGCCCTACTTCTATTTTACTTTTTGCAATGGCCTCGCACTAGCCCAGGAAGACAAGTCCACAGACTGCCCTGTTGGCCTGTGTAAATGAAGAGAAGGGTGAGTTTTGTCTTGTTTCCTTGTTTGCTAAGGCTTTGGAAGATCTTGCAGCTCTTTTTATTCTTCCAGTTATGACACTGTTACCGGGAAATAGCACGTATGCTACTGTATGCAGTATATATTCAAGGTTAATTTTCTACAGACATAGTGATACTAATTTACACCAAGAGTAATATTTTTACAACATGAAGATATTGCATCCCCCACTCAGTGGTCTGTTGAGCCCCATTCCCCAGCTGAGGCAGGACTTTGACTCTTCCTCTGAATTAAGAGCTCTGTTCCAGAGGTTGGCATATTTGGGTTTTGAATTGATTGCAAGAGCCCAATGTGGTTGTCAGCCAGTTGTTAGAGACCTTATTTGACTCTTTCATCTGAAGCTTAATGGGCTTTGTTATGCTTTCTGCACATTGCATAGCAGACTTTGGGACCTGTCTTTCCTCAAGGCAATCAGTGATGTACCAGTGTACATTCTGATTATGTTCCACAGAATTCAAATGAATTGGATGTTCCCCTCTAAGATTTTACTCTTACAACAGCAGTGATATCCTGGCTTTTAAAAGGCAGAAAAATTGCAGATGTAGATCCTCGATAGCTCCAAATACTGAGTTTGTGTACACAAGGAACAGCGGAGGCAAGTGGCGAGAATTTTATGACACTTTTGGTCCTTTAGGGCTTATATCCAGGAAGGAGGAAATCGGGATGTAGTTGAAAGCCAGATTCCTGAACTGCTATTCAAAGTTTTGGAAAAGGCAGGATAATTTTATCAATTGTGATGACACACTGAATGGTCTACATGATCACCACACATACTTCAGTCCATAACCACTTCCAAGGTTTCCCTTGTGTACACAGACAATATACAGTCAAATTTTCTTAGTTATTAGACATGTGTTGCATGAACTGCCTCTTTAGCGCTCTCTCTAACCCATGGTGAAAGGTTTCTTTGTGTCCAGAACCTCTTTTTTGTCTAAGAAGACTGCATACTGAGCCAGCTGTCTGTCTCATGCTTTATTTTTCATTCTCTCTGTGTTTCCACAAACCTTGGGTTTTGAAAGTGCTTTTTGGCATACTGAGCAGCATGCTGCTGTGATGAAAATCAAAAGTAAAATACCCAACAAAACCCCAAAAACTTAAAAGGAGTGCAATTTGCAGAATAGGGTATCTTTCAGTGGAACTGGCTCCATGTGAATGTTACAAGCCCATAAGTTTGAGAGCTACAAGTTTACCACTTCAATTCCTGATGTTGCTTGGAGGCTGACATCACTGTGAAGTCAAGAAAAATACCTTAACATTTAAAACCTTTTTGGATTAAGTTCTCCTGCCTCCATTTCTGAGAAAAATATATTCAGAGCTGTTTTTAGAAGCTTCAGGATACCTGAATAGCAGGAGAATTTCTTTTGAAAGATACAATAGGAGTGC
>VYZX01004978.1:122335-169835 GCA_013401335.1 Brachypteracias leptosomus | reverse complement strand
CTCTACTGTAATATTTTCTTCTCTGGTTTCCTGATGTCCAGTTTTATTTCATAGGAATAGTCTATTGAGTAAAGCATAATTGTTCTTTGTAAAATACTCATCTTGTATCACTTCTTTTAGAGATCAGACATTTCCTTTTCCCATAAGGTCTAAAGATCTGTAAGTTGACATAATTCTGCACAAATCATTCCAGTAGTGTAACTTAGACTGTCCAAATTCCCCTTGGACTGTGGCCTCTGTAACTGTGCCATCACTCACTTAACTTCACCTTATCTTTAAGTAAGTTTAACCAGAAGGGACTTGTTCAACTCACCACCTCTTGAGTAATGTGAATTATTTATATGATCTTCGTATGTGTTCGTTAAGCTATATACAGTAAGCCTAAGTGTAACTGTTTATTCTGTTCATCCTTAAGTATGTTACCCCAAGCTTTGAACTCAGGCTAGCTACAATAAAAACCTCTCTTTTTTGCTGTTCTTTGATGGAAATTGACATAATTTTTTCATGTTGTGCAATGGCAGCAGTGTTGTCTCAGATGGACACGTTACCCCGGGAATGCATCAAGAGACATTTCTTGTGTTCGCTGCTGTTGTGTTGCTACTTCCCAGACACCTTCCCCTGCTGCTTTGCAGAGCTGAATGTACAGGAAACTGTATACCACCATGTCTTACAATATAAATAGGCCACTGTAATGGCTACTGTAGAAGTGATGATTAGATTAGTCCTTTTTTATCAATTCACTACTTTGCTTGAGGAATTATTAAGTGCTCTTTGTCTGTAGAGGAACGTTAAGCATTGTGAAATAAGAATTCTGTAAAGCGGTCCTGTTAGCTACTTGAAAGGACCTCAGTTACAATGGAAATAAACTAAAACAAACACACTGAAATGCAGCATTAAAATGGATTCTCCAAAAGAGACCGACTGGTGAAATTGCATTGAAAGCACCATGCATTTATAGGTGATGCTAGAGAGCTATACACATGGTCTGTCTAGAGGCAGTATTTTTGGTGGAAGACAGTGCACCAGAAATAGTCTAAAATCTTTAAAAAGGAATGGAAGCAATAATTTTCCTAACATGTACTAATAAGCTTTCATTTTCTTTAGTACCTCTGCTTTCCATTTGAAATTTGTCCAGAACAGCAGTGTTTACACATGTCCTGTTAGAAGTAATGCCAGAGGGACCTCAAAGGCATGAGCCTTGTTCCATTCTTTGGTCGATTTTCCTCAAGCATAAGATATTTTAACACCTCTGTAGATCATAGGATGAATAGAGTCTACAGAATTAAACATTGTACCTCTTTCAGCATTAAGTGTGCTCAGGTTAGAACTTGCTTAATTTATGAGCTGTGAGGCAGCCATGAAACTGTGGTCAGGCATATTGTTAGAACAGATTTCATTTTTCAGAAACAAGATAATTTTTTTCTGTTTTTTTTTTTTTTTCAAGATTGAGAGGGTTTTTCTGTTCTTCTCAAGTTTGTTTTTGTTTGTTTGTTTTAATTTATTTTTCTAATTTGTTTTGTATTTGTTGTTTGGGGTTTTTTTAATTTTCTTGGGGGTTTCCACCCCACCGTGCTTTCCCTGGAATGCTTGTATCTTCTCATGTACAATGTGTTTCCACCTTGGCAAAACAGCTTCATATGTTTCATAGTTTTTTGCTCTTCTGAACTGGAACATGTTCTTGTGTGCTGCTAAGAGTACATAGCTTTGGAGGATCTGCAAAAGATGAGGTATTTCATGCATACCTTTCTGAGGTCTATTTCTGACAGTCCCTTGAAACCAATTCAAAACTCACCCTAATTATAGTAGGACAGGTTTGCGTCTGCTTTCAGTCAATAAAGCTTTGTTCTGCCTCAGGGATTTTACTTGTACCTGATTATATAATAGAGGATAGAAGAAGCAGGCAGTAGTCATTTTAATCCCTATCTTTCATTCAAATAGAAGGTGCAAACAGATTGATTGAAAGGAAGAAATTTGAATGTGGTACTACTAAAGGAAGCATTCTACACTGAGTAGTTCTGCTGGAAGGGACACTGAGCTCCCCCCTCTATTTTCCCTTTTTAAAATGTTTTGGGGTTTGAAGACAGTGTGTTTTAAATGGCAGCCCTCCTCTACTCAGAAAGCTGTAGCACATTGCAGGAAGGTGTGCAGCTCGGGGGTGGAGGCTGTGGGCTCCAGCAGCAGGTACTGCTTGGCCCAGCTCAGTGCTCCTGATGCGCAGACCCAGGCGCCCTGGGAGCCGGGAAGAGTTAAGGTCAAGCAAGCAGCTGGCTACCGAGTGTAGTGATATGTGGAGTTGGAGGAGGTTTGGATCACACTGGACCTGCTACCTTTTCAGGCTCTGGCAATAATTAGAATTATTGCTTTTGGTACCTCAAGCACTGCCTCAATTGTGAATGGTATAGCAAATGGCTTGTGATGGGAACTTAATCAGATGAAACAGAGGGGAGGGGAGGGCTGGCCTAAATGGGAAAACTGGTTAAAAAATCCCCCAAAAAGCAAACACAAAACCAAACCACTATATACGATATTGAAGCAAGGTTGTTTTTTCTTATTCCTTTTTTTTACTTTATAGCTTTCTTGGAGTGTTTAGTTCTAGACTTAGAAGCCTAAGGTTTCCTTCTGTCAAAGCAGTGTTGAAAAGCTGAAACTTAAATGCAAAGTTTTAAACAGAGCACAGTATTTTTTCTATTGTTAACACAGAGTATATCTTTTGAATTTTTTTTTATAGTCTTTCTAAAAATAATGAAAATAATACTGTAACTTAGGAAAGACTATATTTTTTTCTTGATAAAACTGTTCAAGAAGCCAATGTCTTCAGAGAAAGTAAATCTAGCACTGCATCCTGGGATGAATGCATAGTCAGATCTGGGTGTAAAAATGAAAATAAAAAGGGGTAGAGTAGTGAGGAAGGGGAACTCTATTATGACATTGAGGTTTATGTTTTTATCGTGCAGCTCTAAAAGGAAAGGGTTTATATTGCTTATAGGGAAATTAATTTCTCAAGGTACTCAGCTCACAAACTGATAACAAAAGATCGGCCTTACAGTGCTCCTCAAGACTCAGTTCTGCAACCCATAGCTTAAAGTCAAGAATGGGAAACCAGGAGCAATAAAGGAGCAAAAGCATTCTCCTTACTTTTTGTATCTGGGTCATCTTAATTGATCCCAGCAGAATTCCTCATTGCTGGACTGCCTCAATCAACCCACCTACATCCTCACCTGGAGGAACTTGTCTCTTTTCCTAGCAGCTGAGGCAATACCTTTGGGGAAAAATGGTTTCCTCGAGTACTCCAGGGAAGATTTTTAACCTCATCATTGCCAAATGCATTGTTGGGCAGTCACCATCACAAACAAATGGCAAACCAATGCTTATACCTCCCAGCCTACCATATGTTTGTTTGCACTCCTAGAAAGGAAGTTGTGTACTCTGCAGCTGGAATAGATTATTTCAATAGCTAAATATTTAATTGGTTTTCTTGTTTCATGCACTTAGTTCAGTCTTTAATATCTTTCTGAAAAATTTGGTTAGCAAAAGCAATAACTATAATGCCTTTAAAATATGTACAGTTTTAAAATATGGACCACTGGTGTGAGCCTACTGAACCTTTAATGAAACAGACAAAAAGTCACTCTCAGCCTGAATAGCAAATGTTGACATTAGAAAGACTTCTACAGTTGTTCCTGTAGAACTTGTTTGTGTGTGATGTTACATATTTCTAGGTGGAAGAAATATTGAAAAAAATCCCAAAGCCATTTAAAAAGTATGCCATCTTTTCCAGCATTTTAGCAAAGTATCTAAAATCAGGAAGCATCAAAATCTCTTTAAGAAAGACCACTTTTGTACAGTTTTTACTATCAGGTCTAGATATTTAAGTGAAATTCAAATGAGCTTTATCAAATCTTGTAGGTGCTTATACACTTTTCCAAGCATTTTTTGTTTTATTACTTGAAAATGCCTTACCATTTTCTTTTCAAAATAATCCATATTATTCATGAAAGATTCACTTATTTGTTTTGTACAGCTATACCTTTCTTTTGTATTTTCACGTTCCATAATATCATAGGAGTTTTTACATCTGGGTATATACCTGGGTGGCATGAAGGTGATATCCTCTTTAGGTAAAAAGGAATAACTGTGGAATCTGGTAACTCTCTTCACTTTCAGTTTTCCTCTGAGACTAATTTGGAAATGGCAATAAGAGACTACCCCCTGAAAAAATGTTGGTGCTCTAAAGGTGAGGCTTGTTTCACCCCTTTCTGATGTCTGTCTTCTTCTATTGCATCTATTCCTGAAATATCAGAATACAAATGCATTAACATTCAGATTACAACTGCTGAAGTCAGAGCATTTGAATAATTCCCAATTAAGGATAGTGATATCGTCTTCTTAGTCTAGTAGTCCTCAAATCAGGAGGTAACACCATAATACAGGCTGAGCTTAAGCACTAAATATTTAAGAAGTCCTTAGCAGTGCTGTTCTGGGTATTATATTGCTCTTGTCTTCATCTTTTATTTTTATAAGTGGAGCTGGTAGTGAAACAAAAGATCAAGAAATAAAGCATGCTTTTAGCAGTATCTCGCATGCAACCACGTGATAGACTTTCCACTAAACCCAGTCTTACTGTTTGGGGCTTTTTTGTTTCAGGTGTTCGCTTTCCTCTGGAGCACTCCTGTGCACACTGTCGAGGCAGGCTGTGCAGTCCAGCGGAGCCTGCTGGGCCTTGCCAGCAGCATCTGGCACCAGGGGGAGGGGGCTGAGCAGCCATCCTGCCACACACAGGGCAGCAGCTGTACTGGGTGGAGCTCTCAGTCCTAGCTGGGCAACCAGTAACTGCAGCATTCTTCCTCTAGCTTCCTTCTAACATCTGCAAGTTTAATGCATACATATAAAATGTTAAGGATGTGCATTCTTCTGCTTCCCATAGCTGCCCAGCTCTCATGTGAGTCATTTACACTCACCTAGTTAAGAAGAAAAAATTTTAATATTGTTCTTATCAGTTACACTGATGCTAAAGAACAGGGCTTAGAATTTGTCAGAAGGAGGTACCTGTGTTTTTGTTGTTTTGCCTCCAGTTAAGGTTTAACATTTTTGTGTAGATAAACTTTAGCCTCTTTGTGGTTTTGAAGTCTATTTAGTATAGTGAGCTTGGTTTCATGCTACCACAGTTCAGGCATCAATCCTGTTGAAAAGATGAGAGGCGGAAACAATCATAGCTTTTGAGTCATCATAACTTCTAAGCAGTGCTGTAGCCAGCATCTTGCTTCAACCAAGATGCCACTCAAAGCCAGTAAAAGCTTCAGGAAGAAATACTTAGGGTACACCTATCTCAATACACCTCTATACTACGCTATCTCAAGCATAATAAAGAACTATGACGCTCACTAATGCTGCCTGCTTGCGACACAGCCTGTATCTTCATTTAAATAGCAAAAATAAAGCAAAGCAATGAGAGACAATTGAATGTAGAATCAACACTTTTAAGAGGTAATTTAAAAAAAAGAAATACAAGATTGCCTTGAGACTTCTGTAGCAGCTCTGCGTTATTCCATCAAGTTACTTAGACAGTTATTTTAGTTTGTTTATGCCATACTAAATTGTGTTTGCATAGCTGATTAACAAGACAGTATAGAAGGTAGTCAGTTCTAGCAAATGGCCTCAGAACCTCTTTGTCATTAAAAATTCTCTGTGGCCCAATGAGAAAAAAAGGGATTGGGTTGAAGCGTGTAAAAGAAGTATGTTCATGATAATTTTGTGTCCACTATAGAACAGCAAACTGTCCTTGTTTGCTTGCTTTTAATGTTTGCCAATAAAGTAGGTCTTCAAAGCTCTTCGTTCAAGTCCTATCCATGCAAACACTGGGAATAGTTGCCAACCTGCAAATATTGTACAAACATTGCTGGTCCTACTTAATTTTATTTTCATTCCTAAATGACAATTTATAAGCAATTCCTATAGGAAGATACTATATTTTACTTCAGATTTAACTTTCTAAAGAGTTTTTCATTTCCCTTTTTTTTCAATATATGTTTAAAATATCCTGCATAGAAATTATCCAGTACTGCTGGTATTTCATTCTACTGAACTATTGTTTTCATTTTGAGAGTCGTCTTTTCATTTCTTTTGAAATAAGACCTAGACTAAAAATTCTTTCACTGAATATTATGGCTGAGTGCACTAAAATATAAAAACCTTGATTTAAGTATTTTTGTATTCAAAGATCATAGGCAAGTGTTCATTTGAAGGTTCAGTGGCATTTTGAAATGAGAACATCATATATAAAGATGTCAGAGATGGAGCCTCCCACAGTGAGGTTGAAAGAAAAAGAAGAACAGAATGAATAGAAGAGTTTCTAGGTTCCAAGGAATTTTAACATCTCATTACTTTAGATTACTCTACATATAATTTTCCAATATTTTGTATTATAGACTTTGAATGTATTGGTTAAAATTACTTCATGCCTGACATCAATTTAGTCTTATTCATTATCTCCTTTAAATAAAACCTTAAAAATAGCTGGTTTCAGTAAGTGAGCAATTTTCTGATAGATGCAGATTCTTCAACATTTCCAAAGTGAACTTGTTGTAAATGAAAACAGAAAGACTGGGAGGTAGCAGTCCCTCAGCATTTCTTGAGCAATCTACTATTATATGAATTTAAGTAGTTATAGTTTTTATTATATTTTATTGCAGCTTATACTATATTTTATTGCATTGAAGATTTTCATAACCCTACAATTAAAGCTCTTGCTATGTAACTAAGCAATTCTGACTTCCTTTGTCTAATGATCGTGATATTATTGTCTGGTGTATATATAGTCAGTGCTTTGATCAGTGTTCATATGTCTTTGGTAATCTAACAAACTGTGATAGAACTGTGGTTGCTTGAGGTTGGACTGGATTTTGGGTACCAGTAGAAGTGTCTTTGTATGTGGTCTAGTAACTGTTTTGAGCTACACCCAATAGTGAAACTGAGGTCACCGATTACCTCACCAGCCACATCTCTTCCTAGCATTTGTCATTTCTTCTTAAAATCTATGTCTATTTCCATTTCTCACTTCCATGACACAGCTGTAACAAGTGAGACATCAAATGAATGTCTTACTATGTATTCCCTTCATTATCTCAAGTTTTTAAAAACATCCCATTAAAACATATACCATGTGCTTCCTATCTTTGTAGCAGTGTTTTAAAATTGTAATACTTGTGATCTTTAAAAGTTAGAAAGCAACTTCCATGTCTTTTCTCAATATCTAAATTAAGTCAATATTAAGTAAATATATAAAATCTTAGAGCTAGTTATCATATAATCACATACCCAGAACACCTACTGAACATGGCAAATATATAACGACATGCATTCATTTTAGACAAACATATCCATCATATACTATGCAACCCTTTTTGTATTTGAAAGAGCTTATAGAACAATGAGTTAAACCCACAGATGCATCCCTTCTGACAATGGAATTAGATAGTCCAGTCGGTTTATATTGCTATTTCTATTTCTTATGCTGTTTGGGGTTGTTTCCTAATGCTTGAGAGAAACTTTCTGTTCTAATACACCAGAATACCACTCCATGTCCACTGCAAGAGAGTGCTTGGAGCTGAATGGAGGAACAAAAGGGAGGAACGAGGTCTTAAAGGACAGAACTGCCTTTTGTTTTCTTTCATATCTGCTGGGAAAAAAATGAGATTTTATCCTGTGAAGGATATCAGGCAGAGTTTCCTTCCATTAATATGGTGAAGCACTGGAAGAAGGTCCCTAGAAAGTATTTATATTGTCTCGTCCCAAAGAGGTTTTGAGAACAGGTTCAATAATATCTGTTTTAATGAGGAGTAGATGTGAGGTCCTCCCACAGTGCAGATGGTTGAATAGAAAGGAAGTCCTGAGAAATAATGGTCCTTTTGGCACAGTGAGAAATTTGGCATATATGAGAAGTTTTGAGAGTTAATATTAATCTGTCAATTCAAAAATATTTGGAAGCTTTGCTCGAGGTGATCCTTCCAACTCGCCTTTTCAGCCACATTTTGATACATGTCTGACCTACTTCAACAAAACCAGCTTACAGTGGTACTAGTGCAAGACAGCAGCCGGGCACATATAGAGATCTTCGTTCCTTTCCTTTCCTCTTAGAGTGCAGACTTGTTTCCTTGGCGGAGGCAGGGCTTGGATAGATGGGCTCTTGGCTTTCTCAGATAAAAGGTGGGTGAGAAAAAGAGGAGACTTCCAGCTCACTGGGAAACACTGCAACACCGGACTGACTCCTGAGGAAAGCTCCCTCTTCAGGGGACTTTCCATGCCTTGGGGAGAGGTGGATCACAGGAAAAGCAAGCACCTAGGGCAGGCCTACAGGGAGTCCCTGCCAGCACACTCTGGCTGCCCATCTGCCTACCAGCTGGGAATACACTCTGCAGTTCAAGGACCAGTGCTGGGATCCATTGATAGCTCAGTAGCACACCAGACCAGAGGGAAGAAAGGAGGTAATGAGCTATTTAAAAGGAAACTCACTGAAAAAAACCTAACAGAAAGAAAAATCAGATGCAAAAGGGAAAGAGAAATACAATCTGAAAGAGTGAGAATGGACTGAAATTGCTAGTAAGTAGTTTAGTCTCAAACAGTCCCACAAAAAACTTATTCCTTGGCACCCAAAAGCTGAGATAGTCACTCACAACAGTGCAAATCTAGTGTAAAAATGCAGCCTTTCCAAACTGGTAATATTTCAAAACCTTCCCCTGTCTTGCACAGTACTCTATTCCTCCTCCTTTTCTACTAGCTTCTGAACAGTTTTGCTTGCTTATTATAGGCAGGGTTGTCAGTTCCTACAATTTTATCATGAACTTCAACATATTTGATGCTTTATTTAAACCCTCAGCTCCTGCAAATGCAAAAATAATTTTTTTAAAGGTAAAACAAAACTTTCTAGGTCTCATGATTATGTAGGAAGCTTGCAAGTGTGATCCCAAAAATATACCTTAACACTTAATCCCTCAACATTCAGAAGTCATCATGTGAATATAAAGAACCCAAGTGTGCTGGGGATTTCTATTTCTTGATTCTTGGATATTTTCTAATCTCATACTTATTATGCCTGGTTTTAGGATTTTGAAAAAGCCAGTTGATGATCTGTCAAAGTCTGGAGCACTGCATATACTGAATGTTGTAGTATTTCTACTACAACTTCAAGCCCTAGTGAAAAAAGAGAACAGGGACTTCTCACTGGAAAACAATGGTAAGACATTTGGCATCTCCTGGCTAATGTTCTCCAGTATATCAAACAAAGAAAAAACAGAGAAGAAACTAAAAGCTGTGGAGCAATTACTTCTTAAAACTTGTCATTTACTTTAGACACTTACACTATTTTCCACTTAGATCCCCTGCTTAAAATCTCCTGTATTTGGTAGAAACTTTTCCAAAATTTTATTTGATCTTTTAAAATCTTTTGCCTATTTGATAAATGGAAAACATACAGATTTTTCAGAAGTGTGAAAATGAGTAACAGAAACATCTTCCCTGATTGCATTTCCATACTGATTCCAACAATCATTTGCCTTTATTATAGCTTTCTTCTCCAACTTGCCTTTGTGACCAGGCCCATGAGCAAAATTCTTCCTGTGTTTGGAGAGGGCAGGAACAGAATACAGATTTTCAGATTTCCTTTAAGCAAGTCACTTTTCTAGCCCTTTTCCTCATGAAGATAACTTTGAAAATCCTTACTAAAATTAATTGAGAAGGTTGAAAGATTGCTTCAGATTTTTTTTTTTTCCTTCTAAAACATTCAGAATACAGAAACTTCCTAGGATTGGGCTTTGGGGTCTGCAGGCTGCTCAAATTGAAAGCCGAATCCTCAGAGGTGCTGAGCAGCTCCAGCTCCAGATTTGGCTCCTTGTTAGTGGTGGCTTCCAGCAATGTCTGCAGCTCCTACAGGGATCAAGACTTAGTGGGTCTTTGCAACCCCCAACAGGCATTTGTTCAGGAGTGATGCGTTTTTATACTTAAGTTTCACTTGTAGCAGAATGCTTTCAAAAGACTGGCTGGTGTGCAAAACTAAGATGCTTTACGAGTAGCCAAATGTTATGAAAAATCAGGGTCTTAAGCGGTGAGTTTAAGCACCCTGCTTCTGTTTGCAGTCTCAACTTGACAGTTTGCTTGCTTGGGAAGGAATGTATTTTGGGGAAACTTAAGCCTAGATTTTTTTCCCAGTTTGATGCCTTCTCTCCAGCAGTAAACACAGCTTCTCTTGAAGTGGTCGACTTCAAGTGGAGCACCCCTCCCCCACTTCTGTCCTTGTCACAATCACCTCTCTAAATGCTTTATTCATTACATTTTCATTGACTTGAATTTATGCACTGAAAAAAGTGGGCTCCTAACATTATGAATGTTGCTCTCAGTCTGCTTCGCATGTCATTTTGCTGCCACAGACAGAAGTATCCCCCTTCCCTCAGATATTTTCCACTGAGAAGCTTGATTCCAGTTTCTATTTTCTGTTCCACACTCTAGTATTCTCCATTTTATTATCCTCATCTTTTACTGAAATTTGTGAAAGGTTGCTAAAAGGGAGGATAAAATGTAGCACATACAGCCATGAAAAACCTGTGATATCTGGCTCAGGTACTGATATAAGCTGTCAATAACTGGTGATATCAATAATTACTTGAACTTACATAAAACAGACTGGAGAAATAACATGCCACTTCTTACATAGAAGCCTACATATGCATATAATATGTATGTGTGCACATGTGTGTAGGCAGACATCAGCAACCACAATTTAAGAAGTTCACAAGAAAACCAAATCTCCAATAAAATCCCATTTCTGAAAAATCATGTCCTACTAATGCAAAAGTAAAGGTGATCTGAATAATAATATAAAATATTGGCTTTATAGTGATTTTGGTGAACATACCTCAAAGTTTTCTAAGCTGAATTGTTAACTCTATTTTACAGATGAAGACATAAAGTTGAAGTGAGCTGCCAGGGTTCACGCTGCATGTAAGTGGTATAGCTCAGAGTAGTCCAGTGAACTATCTGGAGAACCCTTTTGGCTCTCTTATGTTTACCTTAGAAGTCTTCAAACAGTAAAATGAAAGAGAAGGCGACATGAGAGGAAATTAAACCATATAAAGATAACTAGCGAGCCAACTCTTCCTTCTCAAAAACACACACAAAAAAGTTTCATTCAATCCTAACAAACCCAGATGTCACCAATTAAGAGCAAAAGTAGAAACAGACAATTTAGGCCTTTTGTTGTTGTTTTTCAAAGTAGCTTTTCTATTGAAGCCATATACATACATATTGCGCAGATCAGACTAATAATACACATTTCTAACTTCTAGTCTTTCTTTGTGATAACACTCTGTTCTGTTTCCAAACAAATGCTTAAATACAAATAAAAATCAGAATACCAAATGACAAATTCCAGCACTAAGAAATTGCATAAACCAGCAAATCATATCCCATATCACAATTTCCAATAATGGTGCTGTACATAAAGAAATAAACAAGCTAAGAAGAATTTCCACTCTTTTCCAATGATACTTGACACTCAAGTGTTTTACTCTTTTCAAAATACTTAAACCATTTTTTGTGTAACATGTTCATATGGCTATTTCATTTACCTCCTTGCAAATCTGAGTGCTCTGCTGTGTAAGTCAGGAAAGCGTGGGGCTTTCCAGTTAGCTAGCTTTCTCTGGAAAGAGCTGGGCCTGAATGCAAAATCAGCTTAAAATGTGGCAATATTGGCTATTGCTGCTGGTAATTTGTAGGCTTGAGCTGTGGAGGGGAAACTGAACTTTGTTGTAGACATGTAGGTTCCATGAGCAACACATGGGGAGAGAAGATGCTTTACAGGAGCTACAGAAAATCCCTGGCTGCACAGAGTTGCTGAAGGAGTCTGAGACTAGCCAGGAAAGTGCTGAGGTGAGAGATGTGTGGTAATGCCCCCTGCCAGGCTAATGATCCAAAGGAAAAAGCATGGAGTGGGGTTATATATATTAGTTTTCTCTCAAATTTGTCCCATAGAATAGGAGGACCACAAGACTCTTGGTGAGGGAGGGCAAGCCTCCCTTCACAGCAAGAGCCCGTAACTTAGTTTAGGCTTTAGTGTGTTGTGAAGCCCTACCCTTATGCTTCAAAAACATTCTCTTATAGCAACGTAGGTCCAATGGAGCTCCATTAGAGTAAATTATGTAAATCCGGTCTTGGGGAAGGGAGACTAATTCCCGGCATTTGAGCATAATGAAACACACACATATGCCACATGTGTGTGCCAACATTAAATGGCCATTCACAGATTCTACTCCTTGACTGGCTTTATGGAAATGTTCATTCAGGTTCATTCCTCCTTTCCAAAAGTAAGCCTGGGACTGATTATAGTTGTGCATTGAAATCATGTGAAGCTCATGGGTTTGAGTCCAGAGGAAATGGGGGAGTTTCTTGTTGAGATTTTAAGTTCATTTGAATTTGAAATTCAGAATGAACCTTTGGGAGGGAGAGCATGAACACACACAGATCCACAGGAAAGAATGTGTACAAACAAACCCTTGTGAAATGCAGCTGCCAATGGCTGTGGAATAAATACTCACTCAAAAAATGAAAACAAATCAAAATACACTCCTCTCTCTTGAAAGTCTGATTCTTAACACTACCAAAAAATTCCTCTTTCCACTCTGGGCAATGCCATTTGTGAAAAAAAAAAAGAAAAAGAAAAAGAAAATGCATAGTGTTTTGCCCAACAAAATGTCCCTATAGCAGCTCTAAAAACAGAGGGGAAAGTATGTTTTAATTAATTTATAAACAAAAGATTATTTCCTGCACTGCCAGCAAAAATCCTGTTTGCCGACAAGGTTCTGGCTTCAAACATTATCAGCGACTGGCAGGATGAGTCCTTTTATGTAAATGAACTCATTATTATTAATTTCTGCTGGTGCTGAACGATTTATGAACTGCTTTTCGAATATGGAAAAGTGGTTCATGAATCAGAGGGGAAAAAATGTTCAAAAAGTCCTGGGTCGATAAATAACAGTAGTCATTCATGAATCCCGCCCATGGTGTCTTTTATCTTCAGTAAGGAGAAGATCAAAATGATAAAATAGTAATGTGCCAACAAAAAAGGATTGAATGGGCAGAAACTAGTAACATTGTCCTCTTCAAGCCTTAATGGGCAGGGATGAATGGTGACAGACTATCCTTCACTAACAGGCAGCTATATACTATGATTCTCCCAAGGTGAAAATGTTCTTTTTTCAAATGCATGCCACACGGAGCCAGAATAAGAGGGAGCTGCTGAGCAGAATTCCACTTGTCCCCTTGCCTTTACAAACATACACAAGCCATGGTCGAGGGAAGGTGCTTTTCCATCGTAGCTGCTTCTCAAGGAATACAAGCCTACTACGCACAGACATTGTAATTGCAAACCTCCCCAGCAACCTCATGCTTTCTCCATGTCTTTTACACCTCATTACTGCCAGTCTTCCTGGAACTGGCAAGTTACCTAGTTCTGTATGAGGGAGTGCAGAACTGATTTGATTTTAAAGGCTCTTATTTTAAGATGAACAGAGATGAAAAGTACTTCATAAAAAGTGAGAAATCTGGCAGCTGTTCACCTTGCTGCCACTCTCTGAGCATGTCACTAGCCCTGAACAGGTTAGAGTCTTCAGGATAGTACCGTGTGTACAACAATTTACATTGGCCTTGTTTAATGAAGACACTTTTTCATTTGTATTTAAAGGAATCAGGCTAAAAAAAAATATTCCATGTACCAGGAATGAATTGTGGCCACAGAGGTGGCATTTTTTCCTTTAGGAAATTCTGTGATGTACAAGTGGTCACAGAGAACAGGGTCAAATTTATCCCCAACGTAATTTCATTAAAATCACAGAAGTTGTGCCCAGAATGAGTTTAGCCTGTTGTTATTTCAATGTCAGATATAGGGCAACTCTATAAAAATTAGGTAGAGATGGTGATTAAAAAAATATTTTCTCTAATTAGTTTTCCTTTCTACAGTTTTGATATAGAATGAAACTACAATAATTGAATATTTTGATTATTTACTCTTAAATAACATTGCTCATCTAAGAACTTCAAAGACTTTTCAGTTATTAGTCAGTTATAAGCTCTCAACATCCTGTGACGTAGGAGGAATTCTCTTAGCACGAGAGGTGAGGAAAACAAAGCAAGGAAAAGTTACATGCACAAGGTCTTGAAAAGAATTTGGCAGACCCAGTAGTCAGCCTAGAAGAATTCATGACTTTTCCTACTGCAACCAATAGTCAAAAGTATCTTCCAGCAGAGGACAATAAAATGACAGACTAGTAGCTGGGGTTTAAGCTTATTCTTATGTATATTTCAAACTACTGTCTTGTCCATTTTCTTTGTTTCATATTGCCACAGGATAAAATCCTATGCTTCTGAGCTCAGCAATGAAGTTTTAATCACCTCAATATACATCTTTCCACAATATATATTTTTCTGTCTACCAAAGACATAATGGCTGCTCCTTTTATGGGAAACCAGGATTTAATCCAGTAAGTCTGTGAGAATCAATATTCTTGTGAAATGACACCATGTTGAAGTTATTTTATGTTATGTTGATGGTTAGCTAATTTTGTAATGGAGACATTTCTTCTAGAAGCAGACATAGTATAATTTAGTGGTAAAAACGTCAATCACGAGGGGTTGAACACTTATGTCAGGGCAGGAAGAGGGCAGATTTATTGATGGAAATGTATCTATATACTCTTTGTGGCACTTTGACCTGAAATATCCATTTTGGTTATAATTTTGTTTTGTGAAAATGACATCAACTGCAATCACTAATGTAAAAATGACACTGGAATGCTTTGTTCCACAGGCCTGATTTAAAAGTCTTGCTGCTGTTTGTTATAGTAACAGCTTCTCAATAGCAAGCGAATTAAGGTACTTAGTTAACTGTTTCTTTTTTCTGTTTGTAGGATTTTTTTAATAGATGATGACCCCAGAAAAAATACAATGTTCTTTTTTCTACTGTTTAGTATTGTTTAAGTAATAAATATACAGCAAGTTCCGTAATGACATTGAGGTAACCAAGAGAAAGAGGCATGGTGCTCTGGATAATACTACATGCGGATATATTCCTGTGTGGCTTTTCTTCCTAATGCCAGTTAACCACCCACCCAAAGCCACAAAAAATAACAATAGGAATGGGTCAGAGAGAGTGGAATAAAATAAGTACAGAGGTTGAGAAAGAATAAGTGACAGAAAGAAGACAGAGCACAGTGAAAAACATAGGGAACTCAGAATGTCTCTGTGACTTCAGCTTTTTTTCGCGAAATTATAAAATCCTCATGAACTCAATGGACTTTTCTATTATTACTCCAGATTTACAATGGTATAACTAAAACCAGAATCTGGCCAGCTCTCATTTTAAAGAACAGGAAAAAGAACATTAGGAACAATGTGAATTTTACAGAGGACCTGTGCTATAATGTGAAGGACTGGTTATTGTCTATTTTCTGCTGCACTATCATTACCCAAAAGAGTGCATTTTACCAAATAATGTCATTACTTCCTAATTATTAAAAGTTTAATTAATCTCTGGGCTAGTGCTGAGAAATCTGCAGCTTAGTGTAGAGTGATTCTTGCACAATTGAAAGTTTAATTTAGTATAAATAACGATAGGGTCTTTTGCCAGCTAGCACACAATCCGTTCAAGATTTCCCATTTTCTACCCTTCCATTTACAACCTTTGCATGACTGTCATGCCAAGCTAACAGCTCACTTTTCTCTAACAATCATTTTTTTCACTGAAATCCCAAAAATTCATAATCTGCTTTGTAAATCTTAATTCTTGTCTCCTTTTCAGGCAAGCAAAGTTACAGAATCAGAGACCATCCATGTGTCCTGCTCTGTGGTGAGTCACAATGATTTTCTCACTTAAATATAGAAACCATTTAGAGTCTGGGTAGATGACAACTTTCCAGCAGGACTAAAAGTGG
The DNA here is from genome assembly GCA_013401335.1 of Brachypteracias leptosomus. Taxonomy (NCBI): domain Eukaryota; kingdom Metazoa; phylum Chordata; class Aves; order Coraciiformes; family Brachypteraciidae; genus Brachypteracias; species Brachypteracias leptosomus. The sequence continues at coordinate 153,864 of VYZX01004978.1, read as the reverse complement.
GAATTTGTCCTATATTTTAAGGCCATAATCCCCAAAGATGTTTCTTTTGAGTAGTATTCTAGGCTTTCTATAAACTTGATTAATTGGAAACAGCCCTCAAACAGCTAAAGGCTGCTCATTAGAGAGCATAGAGCACCGCTCATAACATCACTACTAGTGATGGTATGATAAATCAATAGGGCATTAATACAACACTGTATTTGTTTGCACACTATCAAGCATGACTAGACAGCTTGTTCACAGGTTGCCTATTACGCATCTTCACGTGGACTGGGAGAAGGTAGACCAGGAAAGCATCCGATCCTCCCACAAGTTAGGACTACTCATTAAGAGCAGTCAAGAGCAGTCATGGTGTGGTCACTGATCTATGAACTGGAGAAGAATCAAGACAGTAGTGAGATTGAAATGTAGCTCACTTCCACATTTTGTCAACTGAATCATGGATAGTTAGTACGTGCCCCAGAGAAATGCTGACAAGAAAATTAGAAGAAATTCATTATTAAAATAAGAAAAATGTAGCTAATGTTTTGGGTGTTCAGGGTTTTGTTGTTGTTGTTTTTTAAAGCAGAATTTTGTTGTTTTTTCTTAACCCTAGACATTTTAGTTTTGCCTATTTGCATAGGTAACATCACTATCGTATTTATTCACACTACTCATAAAAGAACACATCACAAAAGTGCCTCGAAAATAAAGCTCCAATGAGAAGGGACCCATCAAGTTTAAATGGAAGTTTATATTACAGCATTATGAGACAGAGGCTTGCACATTTGCAGCTCCCATGGCAGAAAGTGAAACTTAACAATTAAAGCTGCACAGACATCCTGCCCTAAAGGACTGTAAGCATTTAAAAAAGCAGCCATGACCTCTCTTTACTGGGCCTGTTTTCTATTTAATTTACAGTCTTTATTAGCCAACAAAATCTTGGCTGGATCTTAGTCAAAGCGATGAATACACAAGCATTTTGATGTACAATTTGGGGCACTTCAAAGTATTCTTTCCTTTAGGATCATTTGTAATCAAGGTCAGAGCTCTGGCAGTAATTTAGGTAGCACCTAAACATATTTACAATATATAAATTGCTTTGCAGTAGCATGCATACTGTTCTTTCTATTTTTTTTCACAGTAAGATTGGGGTTGCAAATGCACAGGCTCTCAAAAAGTTACTCCTACAAGTATGTGTAGATACAAATAGCTCCATATCTAAATTTCTCATACTCAGTTCCCACGATGGCATACAAAAATGGAGCATATATGTATGGCAAACAAAACCTGTTTGTTTTCATTGATTTATTCATTGAAATGGGAGCTTGGGAGAATACTAATACAAATTACTAACATGTGGGAACGAGAGCCAAAATGTGCCTTAAAATCTTTAAAGAGGAATTTTAATTCTTTTTGTGATAGTTTTTTCTCACTTTTTCATATACTGTGCTCATGCACCGATAGAGTTTTTTGCTTTGTCAGATATAAGCCATTTCAGATGTTCCTCTCTTCAAGTGCAGTGACTCTTTTATGCCAGAAGCATCTTGCAAAACAAAAACTAAAGGTGTGATCACTCTATTAGCACCATCATCTCAGGTTCTAGGCCCAGTTCTTTCTAGACATTGTCTTTCTACATTTTTCTCTCTAGAGAGAAAACTTTCTGATTCTTGTACTGCACCTCTATAGTCCAACCTTTTGACCAGTACAACTCAAACATTCATTTGAAAACCAGCACTGAGTGCCAGTTACTTTGGCCATGACAGACAGATATCTTGCCCATTCACTCTGACACAAATTGTGTCATCTCCCTCTTCCACCATGAACCCTTTCATCAGTTTCTTCTTTTCCTTTGCAGCTAAAAATGTCCTATGGATGTTTTAAGGTCCACATAGGCTCCACCCAGACTGTTCCTATGACCTCCATGAGATACTGACCAATCAATGTGCATCCATCACTCACCACGGATTTCATCACTAATGTCTTTAATTTTGAACCATACTCATTTTGTTTTCTCTTGTGAGGGTCCACTCCTATAAAAATCTACTAAGCTACTACACTTGCCCTTCTTCACATCCTCCCTTAAAACTCTCCTCTGCTGTGACACCTTAAAAAAAATGATAGTGGTTAAGCAGCTGATGTGCTGTGACTGCATAGTGATCATAATTATCTCCCAGTTACCTTGTCATTTCTGCCCCTCTCCCCATCTGTTTGCTGTCTCTTGTCTTTTGCTTCGATTAAAGACTCTTTAGGGTAGGGACCAGTGTATTTCCTGTGCATTTGGATACTGTCCTGCACGAAGAATCTTGGGTTCTAGGCACTACTGCAGAGCACATAAATAAGAATTACTGTTTCTAAAGTAAAATCCTCTGCATTTTTGTATGCATAAATTATAGCCACATCCTGTAATCCATTTTTCAGGCTAAACAATTGACTTCAATGGGAGTTGAGCCAGGGCAGGAGCTGGCCTATAGTCTTTATTCAAAACAAGCAACATAACATATTATTAATCACCTTAAATAGAGACTATCACATTCAGTGATGAAATCCTACCTGCAGATAAAATAAATACCTTTCCAGAAACCTTATGACTTCTCTCATTTACACTAGGCCAGGCTGCTTTCATGGAAACTATTGTTCTGCCAGGGATAACAAGATTGCAGTGACTCCCTGGTCATATTTCCTTCATGTTGATTGCTTGGAGGTTGGCAAAAGGATGGTGAACAACCAGCAGAGTCAGTTGTATGCCGCCCCGTCTTTGCCCAGGGGGTCTAGAGGTAGCTGTTTCTTCCCATTCAGAGCTTTTATCACCCACTAGAGCAATACAAAGCAGTCTTCTGAGGGCTGTAGTTCTGAATTGTATTCTGAATTTTGTTAATATCCTCAAATATAGCTTTATCCATATTGCTGCAACCATAGCCCTAAGCTGCTAGTCATAATTCACCGAAATCTTGGGGAAACAACGTTTGGCCAAGAATGCAGCTTGGGAAGAATCTCAAGCTATTTGTACATGCCTGCATCATAACTGTTGGTGGGAGAGGTGGTTATGGAGGCCACTGTCTCCTGTACTGTTCTTGAGGAACGACAGCTGTGTGCTTCCTTCCATGTAACTTGGAAGAACTGCAAAGGAGAGGAAAGCCAAAGCAGAAAATAAAAACATGCACAAAACCAATGAGTAAAATCTGCCAGATTCAAGGAGCTGTTGTACTACTGGAGATGAGCCAAAAATCTGTGGAAGTCCCCTATTAATGCAACGGCTTGGTTGTAATTGTTTCTCCCCGCACCCCACCCCTTCCTTCCCCAGGTGAATCTTGTCTTGCACATATAAGACAGACTACAAAAAGCACACACACTTTTTCCAGAGTTATAATGTTTGTTTTACAGGATTTCTGCCTGAAAGTGTATATTTTTTCCTCTTCTCTTGCAAAGTGTGGGGCTCCCTAAATTGTCGATGCGTGAAAGTGAGACAAGTCCTTAATATACTCAGTAAATCCAGTCTCTATAGGCTTACTTTCTACTCAAATTGATTGTTATTTCAGCTAAGGGTTAATCTTAAATAAATGTTCATAGATCAGGTTGCTTTCCACTTTCTGCCAGTGGTCATTAGATTCTGGTATGTAAATGAACCATGCAGGTAGGACCTAATGTTAAATATCTAGGACTTCTTATACAGGGAAAAATTCAGGAAGGATAAGAATCTCCGTGCTTCAGACCATAAGACAGATATTGACTTTCTAGCACTAGGAAGAAACCTTCTGAAGTATTTTCTATTTGCCATCATCAGGAATAAGATGCTGAACTAGAAGCGCAGTTGATCCCGGCCTGATTCAAAGCCCCCTGTGCTTCCATTGGCACAATGAAACTGCTCATAGCTGTGTAGCAAAACTGCTCCAGTGGAATAAAGCCTATATATGGAAGCAGAAGTAAATTTCAGGTTCCTTCCTAGCCTTTTAGAGTAGGATGTAGCATGTTATCTGGAAAAGTGAGGTTGGTTTGTGGTTTTTTTTTTTCTCAAAGGACATAACTTACACTGAATATATAACTTGGAATTGTGACTAGAAAATATTATTATCCTAAATAAAAAACATATAAGAGTTTGTTATCCAGATTCAAACCCCTGACAGACTTGTATGGCTCAAATAATCGCAGGATTCACAGGCTAGAGATTTAGTAAAAGTTTAATGGAAAAAAGATCCCTAGTGAATTCTCACTGTTTTTTAATACTGTGCCTCTTCTATGACAATGATGGCTTTTGGGAACTCTTGCTCACTTATGGGACATGTGGGTCATTTGAAAGCCTGAACATTCATTGCGAGATGAGCTGGAACTGGATGCACAATATGTTTGGTTGAAAACTAAATTTTATGTAAATTCTACAGCGATGTTTTCTGGTTCGGAATATATTCTACTGTTTATCTTTACACTAATAATGATCTCTTGGGCTTCTTTTTAAGCCTCTCTGTATACTTTTTTTTTTCTTTTACAGAGAAAGATTAAGATCCAAATAAAACAATCTTTAAAGATAGAAATAGAAACACTAGGTAAAAGGAATTAGCAATGCAATCTCTGCATATATTATGCAGAAATCTGCGAAATTGCAGCTTGGAATTTTATTCCTAGGACATTAACCATTTCATGTTGGAATAGAATTACTGCTCTGGCTCCCCATATTTTAAAAAAACCCCTTTAATCTGCTTTTGATTTCTATTTCTGGATATTTTTGTAATATTTATTAAAATATTCCTTCTCCAGAGTAGTAAATCCAGTTCTCTGGAAGAAATGAAATCTGTGGCATAGCTCTGAAATGAGAATTAACCTTGATTACTACAGTAATTTACTAATCAAAACTGGAGACCTGCTAATCAAGCCTGAATTACCAGCTGCTTGATTTTTATAGTGACATAACCAAAATTGAACATTTGGTAAACAAGGGTCTTATTTATGAGGGGAAAAAATTGGCATATGGCCATATTCATTTTAATATATTTTTCACTATGTCATTGTGATTTCCTTATCTGCTGGTGTAGACATCCCTGTTCTAACTCAACCCATCCACCTGGCCCCAGAAAGATGAACACTGAATTTTAGATTACCCTAGGATTGGAGTCAGAGTAGACAATCTGACATTTCAAGAGTGGTTTTCTGATCTACCTGTTGTTTTCGGACCCAGGGAGAAGCCTGACTAATATATCTCAACAGCCTTATATTATGCATTGGTCAGAAAGCACCTTGGAATAAAGGAAGCAAAAAGCTGAAAACAGAAACAAGAGGAATGGAGAACTGCCAGTAAGCAGACAGCTGGGAAAAGCTGCAGGAGGAAATGGCAAAGAGCATCCATGCGGCGCTGGTGAGCCCGGGGCTGGAGGGGGTGAGGACAGCTCTGGGGAAGCAGGAGAGTGGGGAGAAGACCCAGGGGAAATGGGGAGAGTGAATCACTGAGGGCTTGACGCAGGAAGCCACCGACCGCTCCTGTAAGTGCATCGTGCATATAAGTGGACAATGTGCCAATTATTATAGCCTATCTGATGAGCCTGGGATTTTTAAAGTATTTGTCTGGTTTCCATAAGTGCAACTAATTTCAAGTTTTTAATCTTTTTTTTTTTTTCAGTCTGATTTCTGTTCATTTTTTCAGCTCCCAGATGGCATCCTGTATCCACTGACACAGAAAATAATTTCCCAGTATTTTCTTTAATGAATGACCTATTATGAAGGAGCAGGAAAAACCCATATTGTACAATTCTTCCATAGAAAAATGATAATTAATATAAATGGAGAGAAGTCCCCAAAATGGGAATCTTTTTTTTATTGCTTGAACTGTGGATGGTATTTCATTAATGTGGCTTGTGCATGTTTTTAAAAAATTCCGTTCAAATGATATTGTCATGGGTGATTGTGCTGTTAAAAAGGTAAAGCATGGAAACACAAAAAGATTATTTCTAGAATAATGTTTACAGCATGAAATTCTCAGCTAGTCGGGTTCTTTCCCATTCTCTGGATGTTACTTTAGACCTAATCCCCCATTCTCTCAATTCTTAGCATAGAAAATATATACCAATGCTAGCGCTGCTTCCATTTTTTCACCATCTTATCTCACAAACCTCAAATACTGTTCTTCCCTTTAAATCTTGAGTGTACCGTGCTGAACAGGACTGAAGAAGCATAGGTATGAATTAAAATGTGTTGGGTGGTTTATAGCATGTTTAGACCTTGGAGAACATATGTGTGGTGGCTGTGTGTTTAAACACAACCCTGTAAAGCTGCAAGGGAGGCAGCTCAGCACGGGCCAGCCTCGCGTGCAGCCTGCACAGCCTCCCGGCTCTGCTGCAGCAAGTGCAGCCCCATCACGTCATGCAGCAATTAGAGCAGCACACTTAGCCACTTGGATCAACTGACGTTTCTTCAGAGTGGTTTTAAGTATCAGGAAAATGTGAGCAGCTATAACTTAAAACAGAGAGTGCTATTCCTAATATTGTGTATTCTTGGCAGGAGGGACATCCATGAGGATAAAGATTTGAGGTTTTAGGGATGGATCCGGTAAGTACAGGCAGCAGGCAATGAATTAGAGCATTTGCAAGGCCAAAGAAGTAAGAGTGAAATAAGTGGATTAGACAGATTTAAGCAAGAGGGGATATTTGCCCCTGGCACCTGGAGTCGGACTCTGCTCCACTCCAGTCCATATTCCTGCTTCTCCCTGAAGCCATGTCAATGCATCCAGAAACTTTCTATCAGAAGTGCTCAGTATTGCCTTACATGTTTATGTTGACCTTTATACCCCATCAAAACTTCAAAAGCCCAACAAATCCACCTGGAAACTTGGATCATTTCAGACTGCAGTGGGACATAACAGGAGCTCCTTAGAGAGAAGGAGCCTATGAAGTCACTGAGGAGGGAGCACAAGCAAGGAAGGAGTGATTACTATGGAGGAAGGCAGAAAACAACAAAAGTAGTGGCAGAAGAACTGGGAAGAGGAAGGAAAAATGGTAAAGTGATACCATAATGGTTTACTGGCTCTAAAGTAAGGAAAAATTATGAAAGCATTCATTTATTCATTTTCAGACAAAGAAAAAAACTAGGGCATAAAAAGAGGCAAAAAACAAAAACAAAACCAATCAGAAAGTAGAACATGTGAAGAAGGGCAGCAAAGGAAGAGGAAATTAAGAGGAGAAACAAGTGCTGGAAATAAAGGAGTGGATGGTGGGGGAGGAGGCAGCACAAAGAGATCTGATGTACAGGGCTTTTAGGTAAGTGAATTTTATTTGTATATGTCATTTCCTACTTTTTATTGCATTTCTCTGGCAGCCATCCCACAGTTCCATAACCTATGGGTGGGTGGGAGGAGGTGGCTAAGAAGGCAAAATGGTAGTTTTTGGCAGAATATTGACACGACTTGAGTCAGGTCGTTACTTGTGGTTGTCATTAGACAAATAGTGAAACTGGGTTAATGGGGCAGGTGTTTATGAATCCTATAGGCTAGAGGGGGCTCAGTTTTCAAAACCTGACTCACACAGAAAGGGAGAGGCCCAAATGATTCAGTGCAGTGAAAGCAATGGTGAGCAGCAGTTTCGGCACTGCAGGGGCCACAGGGACCTATTTCAGATTTACAAGACTGTTCTCAACTGTCAGATATGCTTCAGTCTCTTAGCAGACTTAGGAAGGTGGACACTGCATAGGTTTCTGTATTGTTAACTTCCTTTTTCACAACCATGGAATGGAAAGAATTTTTTTTTTAGTGCAAAATGAAATCCTGAAGCACAACTTTATGGTAAAGCATGACTTTCATGGAAAATGTTCTGAATTCTGCGTCTCCTTCTTTTCTGAGTACCTTTGTTCCTTTTTGCCTTCTGTTCGACTCTTTACAGGCTTTTTTCTAATTATCTTAAATTTAAAAACATACAGCGTCAAGTAAAGTTATTTAGGATATTTGAAAACTTTAGAACATATACAGTATCTGCCATCCTGAGTCAGATAAAGTGTCCATGTAGACCAGTGTATTCTCTCTGAGAGTGAGAAGGAGCAAATGCCTGGGGAAAAAGTGTATGAACTCTGATATATCGCTCATATAGAGCCATCCTCCTTCCTCTGTGTGCTTCTGCCCTCTGAGGATCAGCATCTTAGACATTTCATTTTGGAGGCTGGATCTTGATCATAAAGTTTAGTAGCTAATAATGGATTTTGTTTGCATGATTTCATGTAATCCCTTTTATGGTCCATTTATACTTTCGACCTCCACACCATCCTGTGGCCATAAGTTCCATAATTTCATTATGCACTGTGAGGATAAAGTACTACTTTTGTTTGCTTTAAGACTGATGCCTGATCATTTATTGGGGCTCCCAGTCCTTGCATTTGTGGGAAACAGTGATTAATGGCTCTATATGTTAGAACTAAGACTTTTGATATAAAAAAAGCTTTCTTGGAATTGTAAAGCCTTGTGATCAGGCAAGCTTCTCCTCCTCTTGCAAATCCTTCCATGATAAAAGCAAAAATTCCCAACTCCAACTGCAGCTTGATGGCATTAGAATTAATTAAAGCAAAAGTAGTTTTGTGGTGTTCACACTGCACAGATAAGTAGCCTTAGTCATATTTTATATCTCCTATATAATCTATTTGTAATGCCATGAACAATGGCACAACTCCTAAATCACAAATACAGTAATGGGCAAGTATGTTCACTGAGTTCTCTGCAACAGGAAGAAGGGGAAAGGCCTGGCAAGTAAATTCACAAAAAACAGGACTTGACTTTGAACCATACACCTGAGCATGGACAGACAGCGATATACAATGCGGTAGACTAGGGCGTGAGCTTACGGTTTCTCAGAAACCTTGATAATTGCCACGTTCACAAGCCAACTCCTCAGTATCCAATGTCAATATTATTGTTTCTTCTCCGCTCACACCTAAGCTATCCTGTGTTGGGTGCTGAGCAAAAGCATGTAACAGATGCTTGCTGTGGGGCAGCTGTCGTGCTGCTGCTCTGCACCCTGCTTTGACCGGTGGCATTCCACTTGTATGCCTATACTTTTAGTTTCTTGGCCTCCTTGGTCTCTGTCCATGTAGGGAAGGGACCAATAACCATATTGGCTTGTATGGCATACAGCAATGGGACAGTTGGCCCCGAGGGAGCTGGTGAACTAGTCCTGTGTGCAGAAAGTGATGTGGAAGGATCTGTTCTTTTCCCTAGTCTACCATATTTCAACCTGCATAGGGCAGAGTAAGAGAGACAAAGTGAGGCAGAACCAGTGTTTCCATCGTCCTGCAGACAGTAGTTATCCACACATCCTCTTTACAGCATCTTCCAGCCTGTATTCTTTTGTATCATTTCAGTCAGATTGCTTTACAGAGAGACAAAGAACAGATTCCAGGATAAAATAAAAAAATTCACCGTGTGAGGCAGTATTTGGAGCAGTGGTGAGAAGTTAAAAAAAGAGTTTGACCCTAACCCAAGAATCTAAATTAATTTAAGAGAATTTAATGCAACACAAGGTGTGGTGGAACAAAAGCTATTGGGGGGTCTCATTTATATTCCATTATGACAGTCAGTTTTCAGCAGTTTAAAAAACAACGGTGTAATGGTTTTCACTGAATTGTACGAAGAAACAGGATAATTTTAACAAATATCACAAAACATGTCACAAATCAATTGTATTGAAAATATATTAGGTTTCTTTAAAAAAAAAAAGATTGGAAAAGGGAGCAGCACAAGCAGGAGGAGAGACAGCACACAAAGATTTACTTCTGAGTGCTACAAAATATTGAACTAAAAATAACATTAAAGATGAAATTTGCAATGAATCTCAAGCTGCTAAATTCCCAAAGGCTGGGTCTGCCAAAGGCTCTGTTGGTTTCCTCTGTTCTTTTCTGTCTTTATTTAAATATTTTATACAGTTGTCTATGTTCATGTGTAGTGCGAACTGTCATTTATATTTCAGTCCACTCTAAAATGGATCTTAGACTATCTCAAGCTGTGCACTGCAGTGAGTAGTTTTGAACTGAGAGGTAAGTTGAAGTGGTAGGGACAAATGAAGACTGATATTTAATGTAGTTTTTGTGTACTTATGTTTTGCTGTCATGTATTTTGCCTTAAAACTGATTTGTAATTTTATGTGTTTTGTGACATTATGATAAGATATGATGTGAATATGGTTTCCATTTAGCAAACACATTGATGTATTTTTGAGTCGGAGTGGTTGACTGTGGGAATTCTGACCTTAGGATTTGCTGTTTAGCAATAACAACATACAAGTTTAAATCTGCAGTCTTAAATTCTCCTCATGCTTTGGAATTGCCAAGGTAAACTTTTTAAACAAGCCAGTCTTGAGCTTATTTCAGGTTCACTTCTGTGATAGGCCCATAGGGTGCTAAATATCCTCACATCTCCATTGTCTTAGGAATATGGGGCACACCTTACCCAGAAATACTGGGACTTACTGTGGAGCTGGGTCCATCACCTTGGGAGAGATTCTCCCACCCATCTGGTGTTGGAGGAGGAAGCAGAGAGACCTTTTATATCACCTGTTAAGACAAATTGCAGCAGTTGCAGTGGCTGGAGCACAGAGAAAGCTTCCTAATTGCTCCCCACAGGGTGGAAGACACCAGAGCTGGGGCTGGAGGGGGCACCACAGGCAGAGTCATGCCTCCAACCCAGCACTGTCAACAGTGGGCAGGGAGATGGTGCTGATGGCAGAAGCATGTACAGTGCTCCAATCCCAGAAGGAGAAATTGTTCCCTTAAGGGGTGGTGCTGATATATCCTGACCTTAAGACAGTCCTTTTGCTGATACACATTGCTATTAGATTAGCTAAGAAATGTTAGGAGATATTAAAGTGGGATTCTGCATTGTTTTTACACCAGCATGAGGAAGACCAAAATTAGTAGCATTGGACTCTATTTCATCAGTTCTTATAAAAGAGAGAATTCTTAAGAAATTATGTTGCTTTCTTGCTTCTGAACAGTAAGTCATACAGAATAAAAATTTTAAATAATGGCTATTAGATTAGGAAGTCCAAGAAGCTTTTACTACTTGGGAGCTTTGACTATTAAAGAATTGATAAATTGCCATTGAAATACATGCAGCTCTGCAATATGATAGATCAAAGTTCATTTTTTTCCCTAATGCAGAGTTAAGACGAGCAGGCTTACTTTTTGGGCCATCTTTGCAGATGAAAAACATTATTTTCTTTTTATTTGAGTGATCAATTTACTAGAAGAGCCCAATGTATACTTTGTGACTGTAGTAAAATTCTTATTCATGAGCCCTTAAGTAGTAATACAGCATGTTGGCAGCATGCAAACCTCAATACATCTCAGCACTGCTGTCCAAAGAATACAGTGTGTCTCCTCCACATAGCACAGATGCAAAGGTAATTAATTCTATTTCATAAAGTGATATTTCTTGAAATATTTTGACCACATCATTAAAAAGTTACCTCTTCTAAGTAGTGCTTCTACACTACATTGGCAGGAAGACTTCAGCATGTTGTGTTTTAGTGGACTGTATTCCATATAAAGGACTCAAATTACTGAAGTGTAAACCTTGGAAATACACTTTAAGCTCATGGCTTTTTACAGATATATTAATTGTGTTTCAGTGGAGTTATAAGAGTTTTTCTTTTTTTGTATAGACTTTTTTGTGTATTCCCGAAGGAGGTATATAATGTATGAAAATAAATTGTACGGGAAAACATATATAGATGGCTAGCTAGGTAATTAAGGAAGCCTTTGATTTCAGTTCAAGGAATACTTACATTTACAGTATTTTGTTTCACATTAATCCTTCAGCAGTCTACCACACTTTGTATCTGACCATGAAATTTTCATCTATGTGGTGACTTTCTTTAGAACATAAAGATTTACAATCTCTGAGCCTGGTTTGACTCATCTTGTCATTAATGACAGAAGTCCCCATTTTGCTCCCAAAAGGCATGATTGGACCAGGTAACATTTATTTCAGCCTTGCTGAAGGACGTATTGCTTATTTTACATATTAAGTATGCCAAAATAAGATTAAGAGACTTTATGAACATGGCACAGTAAGTCAGTGACACATAGTCATAGAACTAAGGATTCCTTCCTTCCTGACTCTCGCTTCCTTGCTTTATGCTGTACTTTTGATAATGTGTCTGCATTCCCACAGCAATATTATTCTGGCACATGATAATGCAATAGTTTTGAAATATGCTTTTCATGTGATGTGTGAAAACATAAAATCTATAGATGTGCAGTATACATGGATAGAAGGATTCATATTACAATGTGTAGCTACAAGCATAATAAATGGAAATTGATGAAAAGGGAATCTTTCTACTGCTGGGATTTTAAAGAATTAGACAAATGTGAGTAGTTCAAATAAGGCAGAATATTCTGCTTCTTGTCATAGAAAGAGAGATGAACATGTATCAGAAGAGAAAATCAGCTGCTGCTTGGTAAGTACCCTATGATTTTTCCTGACTGCTGCTATTTGGGTCCTTCCAAGTCCAGTACTTACTGTGCAGATCAGGGATGCTAGCTCCTTTTTTATTGTCCTGTCATTTGAAAGGATAGTCTTTTTTAGAAAAACTAAAACTATAGCAATAAAAACCATCTCTTCAGAAATGTTTTTATTAATTTATTTGCTTTGCAAGCAGGAGCTAAATTGGTAAAATTGTGAAGTTAATTCTTGGCCCAGGCTTTGCATCATGAAGGCAGAAGAGGAACCCAGAAAAGTGACATTGAATGCTATTTTTCTCTTATTTTTACAGGGAGTACTTGCACGGTACAATAGTAGGTGAATCAAGTCTTTGTAATTTAGATATTTATGCTAGATGTTTTAAATTCTTATTGTTATTATTGCAGTAATAGTAGCAGTAGTAATAGCAGTAAGTAGTAGTGTAAGCGGAAGTCCCTCCAAATGCTATGTGCAAAGAGATCATTAAAAGACAGCATTCTGGAGATGAGGCTCTATCTAACTGGAATCAGCAGGACATTGGAGCTACTTCCTGCACGATGAATCACAAAAGAAAGGGTAGTTTACATTCTTTGATACATTTCTGCTCGATTAACCCCCAGTGGGATTTTACCCCTCCAGTCACGTTTTTTTGTTCCTCTAATCTTCTTTTGTATTTGCTCAGTGACCTCAAGCATGTATTTGACTTGTGACCCTATTTCTGTTAATAAAATACAGGACATCTGACCAGCATTCACACCAATGAACTACAAGGTGATGATTACCTCATTGTAAATGCCAGGAGTTAGCAACACGCAGCAGTGTAAGGCTGGTGGTTGGGTGGGCTGGAGGTAACCAGTGAAGGCAGCAGGAGCAATTCTGAACTGTGATTTCAAAACCAAACTAAAGATAATAAACTTCTTCAAAATATGTAATACTATCCATAGAAGAGCTGTATATCTCCTTATATATTGTTCAGCTATTAATTAGTTGATAATGTTTAGGGGATTATGGCATGACAAAAAACAATTATAGCTATAATGTGGAAATTTTCAGTATCTGTATGGGTGGTAGCTTATAAAATCAAAATTACCCTATTTACATTTTGGGTTATCAATTATAATTATATGCCTCATGAAAAAATACATCAGCACTCAGTGGTAATAATTTCAGTATAGTGTTTTGAGGCTAAATTAACACTGGAAAGCATAGGTGGGCTCTTTCTAAGCAAAGTATTACTTGTTTTTAAAGCACTAGCAGAAATGTAGATTTTTTTTTTTTTTAAGAAAATGCATAGTAATGAACTTATTAATGCTTTCACTAAATCCTTAAACCATGAATCTTATGAAAAGCACTGTTAATTGTGTGTCACATGAAAAAATCATGCCAAAGCCATTTATCAGATATGTAATCTGTGGCTCTGTTTTGTGACAGGAAGCCATTATTTCCACTGAAAAAACAAATCTGTTAAATTTGAACTATTAGATTACAGCAGGGTTAAGGCTGCTTCTGTGCTGTAGAGTCACACCAGGGTCACAGCCCAGTTCTAGAGATGTACTGCAAGAGCTTCATATCTGATTAAGACAAAAAACTGATAAAAATGTAATGCAGACTAACAATATGGAATTATCTGATGCAGTTTGGGGGGATAGGGGCAGGGGGTATAACATCATTCAGTTTATTTGCATACGTTTGTTCTTTCTGCTGAAATCAATCTCTTTGAAGGAAGCAAGAAAACTTTAGAAAAGGAAAATATTATTAATGCTGGTAAGAGAACACAGAAGAAAATCTTTAGTAAACATTTCTTTTCCAGTGTTGATTATCATTCTGTCTAATGTTTATTTTCATAATTTTCTTTGATCCGAGCACAAATAACAATAAAGTTAGCTCCATTTCTTTGAACTAACAAAACTATACTGTGGCCAAATTTGGAGCAAATTTTTAAGTGGCTTTTTTGGTTTTCTCCCAAGCCACATAACAGATTTATAGAGTGGATATTTGCATAACTCACACCCTCTCCTATATGGGAATGTTTCTATGGCTAACAGTAATTTACTTGCTGTGTGCTTCTTTCTGACTTTATTGAAAAGGCTGAGGGCTGTAAGCATCTGGGGACATACTCAATGGCAGTCAAGGGAGCGTCAGTGGTTCAGGGCTTTGGATCAAGGCTCATCCCGTTCTGTTACGAAAACTGCCACCGTTTATAGGAATTAACTGTGGCTCTGCTGGGCTGGCCGGTGGGCTGTAAAGCCAGAACGTGGTCAGTCTGCCCTCCCAGCATTTCCTACCCAAACCTACATCACAGGCAGCAGGCAGAGAGGGAGGGCAGGGATGGCAGAGGACCAGGTCCAAGCCTATCAAGATCTCTGCACAGGGGAAGATGAGAAGGCATTGTTACTGCTTCTCACTTCAGGACCAGAACCAAGCAGTGAGAGTACAAGTTGTTATCTTTACAGTCTTCTTCCATCAGAAATTTGACAGACAAGTATGTACTATAGACTTGGAAACAACGACATTCCTAGCATAAATATTATACAATTATAAGATATGTACTACAGTATTTATCATAGTGCTTGAAACTAGGTCTGTGTTACTGGAGGTGTTTTAGTCTATACATATTTAAAAACTCTGCCAAATCACAGATCTGCTTAGGAGACCAAATCCACAAGATTATCTCAGGTAAAGCTATTGACCATGTCTCATAAAGCATCCTCTTGTGTGCCTGGCAGCACCTTCTAGGGTGATGGTCAAGAATCCATACCTGTGATGGAAAGCATATATGTGAACCTCAGATTACAGTTAGCGTGTATTCTGGCTGTTCTGTTCAGCTCTCCTACATGCAAGTATTGTCTCTGAAATTGAAGGAAGTTTTTAATAAAGGCCACCATTCCAACCTCAGTCAATCAGCTACAGAAGACCCCTATGCTGGACAAACTCAGTGCTTTTTTAAGATTTTGAGACTATGAAACAGAAACATGAGAGATTCTCAGGTTCTCTAAAACTTACTATTTTTTGCTCTCCCATTACATTCCTGTGTTCATCCCACTGCTTAGCCTAGCTGAACAAGGGCATCCGGTCTAATGATTGATTGCCTCCGTGAGCAGGTCCAAGTTTCATTCTTAAATCAGCCAGCATGTGGTTAATGACAGGGACAAAGCCAACCCTCATCACTCCCTAGGCAAATCATCTTCCCCTCTACTGTACACTTTGACCAAATTATGATTTCACCATTGAAATAAATGTCAACATTTCCACCAGCTTCAGATGAATTGGGATTTGGCCATTGGTTTCTAAGTGCGGATGGCCTGTTAAAGGGCTTATTTTTGAATCAGGAGGTGTGTAAGTGCTTCAAGAGATTCTAAAAATAGAAATGAATATAAATAACATAAGGTTAGGTATTGCTAAAATGTGTCATTAGAAAATGGACATGTTTAAGGATAAGTAGGAACTAATCGTGACTGCAGGTGACTCACACTTGAGCAAGAACGAAAATCTGTGTTCTGAACCATGTAGAACAGTTTTGGCTGAACCTTTTTTTTTTTTTTTAAATGCATATAAAAATGCCAAATAGAAAACAGTTGTTAACTTCTGCAGTTTGTTCTTCTGATTGTACAGGAGGGAGTCCCCAAATGGTAACTAAAGGCTTCTACCTGCATGTGCAACAGCCCCTCCCTTTAACAGAAGATCATTGCAACTGCAAACACAACTGAAAGGCACTGCTTATTCAGTTTCTTTTTTTTCTTTTTTACATTATGAAAACAGGAATGCCAGAACCAATACTGTTATTATTGTGCAGTTCACTTTTGTATAAGTATACTTAGGAATATGGGACTGGAAAAAAACACATGCCTCTAGGCTCCATTTCCTAAATGAGCCCACAGTAACATCCACTGTAGAAATCCCAAGGAACAAAGCTAGAAAAATTAGAGAGCTACAGAATACCCATTTCTTGATGGAAGAGCGTGCATCAGTGCACTTCCAAAACTATGAGCTTTATATCCTTAAATAATTTTAAGTAAAAATACATTGAATTGCTCACGTGCTAGAAAAAGCTATTTTTACTTGAAATTATGTAAGAAAGTTACTGAAAGAAATGGGACTTTGGCATATAGAAGCAGAGTCCCTTGTATCCTCTAGTCCCCGAGACTTCATGTCTTGCTGGATAATTCAGAACTAAACACAAAATTGTGTTCAGTGTTCTTCCCTCCTCCCTTTTTGAATAAATACTTTTACTCTGCATTCTGCAAAGATGAGCAGAAAGCCTTGTAGACAGGTGAAGTAACATCTGCCTGAGTCTGCGGAAGCCTGAAACAGCAGCAATGAGAGGTATAGTGCTTGAAATCTAAAGAAGATAGCCTATGTCATGCTGAAAACTCAGCATGTGTTACAGCTCTAAATAAATGGGAATCCATGTAAAAATAAATAGTATAGGGCTTACTGTAGTGACGGCTCCATTTGTTTGGGTGGGGTTTTGTGGGGGTTTTTTTTGGGGGGGTTAATATTCAATTAAATAATACTCAATTTAATATTAAATAATTTTTATATTCCGTTAAAATAAAGTATTTGCAGTTATTGTGATAATATGATTTGCCACTGATGGTTTGGGCCTTAGTATGTGTAAAGCTTTTGTGGTGCCTGGCAAAGGATGCGGTTGATGTCCTAGCCTGGTTACCTTGTAGAGTATGTCCAGCTTGAAAATTCCTCTTCATAAATGGCTCTCTAGCAAGATCACTGTGCTCTTCACATCTGGAGGATTGAAACATGAGTTGTGCCTCAAAAATCTTATGCTATATAGTCCCATGGTAATTCTTCTTCCTTTATATCCAGTATCTTTCCTATGCTGGTTCTGGTCTGTTCCCCTCTGCTCAGTAAGGGGGGGGGTGTGTTGTTCTTTTTCTTTGCTGCTATTAATTTTCTCATAACTACCATCCACTATATTCACAGGGCATCCACTATCAAGCTACTAAAACAGTGTTCAAGTATATTAAATCTCCCCTTTAAAAACAGTAATAAAAGGTTTTTACTAAATAAATACATAAAGGTTCTCTCAAATCATGCAATCAGGAAACTGAATATAGAGCTAAAGTTCCCAGAACTTGGGAGGACAAAGGAGCAGTTTACTAAAGCATCTTTTCTCAGCGCTCAGAGCTCTGATAGTCCTTAGAGGAAATAATAAATCTTTCTCTTTGTCCCTCTTCCCTACACTTCTTTTGTTGTTTAGGATTAAAAAAAAAAAAAAAAAAGTGTAGGTACTACTTACAAGGCAGCTTCATTGATGTTTCTGGTAGTCCAACCAAGGGACAAGATGGTGTGTGTATAGGAAGAGGAGATGAACAATTCATCCTGTAAAGGAATTAAAAACAAAAGTGGAAATCCTTTGTAAGAAGAAGAGTGGTTGGGATTATAGCTGCATGCTTTCACTAATGACTTTGCAAACATTTAGCCAGAGATAACCTAGAAATCCAGTTGCACTTTATTTAATATTCAGATAAGAACCATTCACCTGCTGTTAAGCTACAACATCTACAATCATTCTTTGAATACTGATAATTACATGAAGCAGACTCCCCTAGAGGCTGGTAGTCTAGTCTGGATTCACCTGGAATACAAAGATGAATAATATTGCATATTACATGCACCCAAGTAGTTGCAATTTATAGAAATGTCCATTTATGCTCCTGAAAAAAAGATCTGTATTTCCCTAGAGGTATAGTATATGGTGATAAAAACCTGTGTGGGGACTGTTTGGATTGTAACTCCTAGTGTGCCTGTTGTTGATTAATTAATAAACAAATAAATCGTTATATTTAGCCAGATATCTCACTACAAGACCATAAAAGAGAAAATGTTGTAAAAGAATTTAGTATGCCTCGCCATAAGGAAGGGTTACTCGGAGACACAAGAAATGAGTACTAGAAGTGGCACCCAAATGGCTCCGAGTAGATATGTGTACACATTTTTAAAAGATGAGTAGCGTTATGAATACGCTCTCTTCGCCTCCTCCCTTCCTCCTCTTTCTCCCATCAGGTGCCTTGTCCTTGTTCTCCCCTCTCATTTGCTGATGGCTGATAACACCTTATCTCCACCAGGGAAGCAACCGGGAAGTTTGCTCCTTCCTCGCAAGACTGAGGGTATAATTAGAACAACGCACCTGCTCAGTCCTCCGGTGACTCAGTTAGTCTACATCCATGTCAAAATCCATGCTGTGAGGGTAATTTGATCATCTCACTTACTTTTTTCATATACTTTATATGAATAAACTACCAGAACAAGCCTCCATTGAGTTGGTTCAGTTTAATCTCACAAATTTGTGTCAACTCTTTGTTGCCAGAAAAATTTTATCATTTGATCTCATGGTTACACTTTAGTAGACTTTAGCACATATTTTATTTCACTCTCCAGAATATAAAATTCCATTTTGTGTCAAAATCATCTTTTTATTATTATCTATTTATATTTCAGTGATACTTACGGGCTTCAACTAAGGGTCTTGTTGTATGAGACAATATAGAAGCATGCAATAAAAGAATTCTAGTCCCAGGAGCCTTGTAAGCTAAATAAAGGCTGGGAGAAAGGAAATATTACCCCTGTTTTACAGATGGGAAAATGAAGCTCTGACAATCTTTCTGTACAACGTAGCACAATGTCTAACAGCAAACTGGAGAGAGAGAGTACTGAAAAAGCGACAAAGTCCAGAATATATGCAAAATAAAGGTGGATTTAAACCCTGTCCTACTGGCAAGCATCCATGTAAGTTCAAGTAAATTATAGATGTACACTGGTATCATTTGCACACTGAGCATCCCAAGGCTCCCTTGGCCTTTTCCATGCTTGTTTGTCTCCCAGCCCTCCCTTCAAAGGTAGAAGGCACCCTTTTTTTGATGCTGTCTTCTTAGGCTTGTAAGAGTTAGTCTACCAGTACTTCCTCTGGCACTTAACAAAAATTTACCTCTAGCCCAGCGATGCCACAGTGGTGTCAAATCTCTCTGACTGCAGCAGCTTCCAGGCTCAGCAGAGATACATCAAGGGGCTGTTAGGTTCTCCTCTGAAGGGTAATGTAATCTTTTTGTCCTTGCACAGAGCTGGGAATCTCCTGCATTAGAATACTTTTCCTCATTTAATCTGCTCCTCCTAGAAGGTCCAGTTAAAATCCTGGGGAAGCTGTAGCCAACAGGGGGTATTCACTCAAGACTGAGCAGCAGAGAAGCACTTTGGTATTCTCTGAAGACACAGCAGAAACAAGCAGAAACGGTAAGTTCGCTGTCTACCTTTCAAAGGTGACTAAAGGCAGGGAGGGAGGCTGCCAGGAATGAGGGTAGGCATAGCAGTTTGCACAGAGGTGCTTGTGTCCCCCTCAAATCTGCTGGGCTGCCGCAGCCATTTGCAAACCAGCCTGCTGAATTTGGGTTGCAGAACCCTGTGAGCTAAACTCTTCAGCGTTCTAACTGCACCATTACATTGCTTTTTGACTAAAAACCAGTTCAGACTAATTGTCAAGGATCAGATAACAGGAAAATATTTCTATTTGACAGTCTACTATTTTTCAATTGTTCCTCTGTTACATATCTAAGTAAACATTTGTTCCACTTATCATTTCTGAGCAAAAGACATGAATCATTTGACTAGTAAAACCACGACGACAGCTGTTGCTTATTAGAAACAGTCATCTTGTTCAAGGGCCTGCTACGGAGGAGTTCTTCAGGAAACTGTTTCTGCTTTCAGTGCTTTACAGTGCAATGAAAGCAAAGTTGCAGAAATTAGGGCATTTTTATTTCACTTATGTGATTGGCAAAACACACAGGCGCGCACAGAGCAATCGTTACAGCTGAGCTAGAAGCCCCCAAGAAACAGGAAAATACTCATTTAAGAATACTACTAATGCTATAATACTTATATACTTTGACTTTGTGGTGTTTATACAGTTCTCTACAACACAGGTCAAACAAAACTGGATTTAAGAGTCCCTTTGTAAATAGGTTATAGGATTTGAAATTTTGGTATTGGCTGCAATGTTTATAGCAGTTATTATGCATTTACCTGAAATATTTTTCACCATTCATGGTTTCTCCAGGTCTCAGGAACCTATTAAATCTGGATTCATAAAATGTCTAGAAACCAGTCATCAGTAGTCACTACCACACTACTTGCAGATAAAGCTTCTCCAGCCAGTGGTAAAAAAAAAACAAAACAAACAACACCACAATTTTAAAAGTCTGATCAGGATAGCAAAACCAGGGAGGGCAACTCTACCTAATTGCAATAAAATACTTTTTAAATTAGTGGAAACATGATAGGGAACAAAAACTGGACCACAAGAAACCCAAGAACAAATAAATGAAGCTGAGTCAGGTTAGACATGAAGATTTTTCCCTTTCTAGAGTGCTGGTTCAAAGGCATTACAGAGCATAAGGGCCAAAATCTGATTGCTTCTGTGACCTGCATGAAACAAAATTGTGTTAAACAGAGGCATAACAATTAAGCATTTTATCAGACAAAATAGCTAGAATGGTATACCCTGTATGATGCCCTTATTGTCAGCTTTGAAGGGAGAAGCCAAAGACTAAATGAGCATAGAGACTGCACTGATCCCAGCAGAGCAGAGGGGAGGAACATTGGCAGGACAATGTAGAGATGCTACCAAGTAGTCTGCTCTGCAGTTAAATTGGAGCTTTTGTGGCTATTGCTTAAATACCTTTCAAATACACAAAATTCATTTGCCAACATTAAAGAACAAAGAGTAAAAAAAAAAAATTACAAAAACGGATTGTTGGATTATGGCAAAACACAAGGAAAGCAGAATAGAAAAAAAAGAAGTGGAGAGAAGAGTGTCACTGAAGAGGCAAATCTGAGGTTTATTACAGGTTAGAAATCTGCAAAGCTGTCACCAATTTAATAATAATATTCAGTGAGGGTTCCAAAGATCATATCCTGCCCTTCATTCACCCTCACAACAGTCACTGATGGGAGTCAGCACTTTGCTGCAGCTGAGTATTTATAAATCATTTGTTCTGTGTAACATGTCTGTTCTTACTAATCTTAGTCAAGTAAGTAGTCCATTCTCATGTGTCATCCCACGGAAGTCAAATGTGCTATTAGCATAAGTGATGATTACTTATCTGTGTGAGGTCTTGTGAGGTTGGGTCTTTCAGCATCAGTATACTTGACATGGCAATGTTTCTATTATAATTTAATAAAATGGGGTCCAATTAAGTTCAGAGGTGCCTTGAGGACTAAGCTGGACTTAAATGATGCTTAGGCCTTTGATTGGACCTCTGCAAACCTTGAATTTCTTTGCACGCTAATTAGATTGGGTTTATTAAATTGTAGACTCAGTCTTGTACTGTTGCTCAAAGCACAATACCTTTGCAAATACTTGAGCAAGGTAATGTAAATTTGAACGCACTCAAAAGAAAGTTCTGGTAAGAATACATTCACTGGTAAAAACAGGGACTGCAGAAATGTCCTTAATAAATAGTTGAGAAAATTTGCCCATGTTGATAGGTAAATTTCACTCTAGAAGAATACTATGCATTAAAAAATGGACAGTATAAGACAGCGGAGAAAACTGCATCTCACAGCTGTACTAAAATGTAAATCTCTCTCCCAGCAGGGTAGATGGGAAAGGCCTAATCCAGAACCCTCTGCAGCCCGTGAAAATCTTTCAATGTTGATGAGTTCTGAATTAGGTCCTTACTGAGCAAGCACGCTTAGGCACCCTTGGTGCATCTTGGTCTTGGATGATTGTGTACAATAATGCACTTAGTGTAACAGCTGTAAAACGAATCAGTTACTTGTAATCAACTACTTGGTGCAAGAAGGAATCAATCAGTTCATTTTCTATGCCATGCACCTCTCCTAAGGAAGAATTCCTAATTGCTGCATGGATAAATCAGCAAAAGACATTGCTTATGCTAAGCATATGATTTTAGAGGGTTACATGTATTTCTAACAGCTGGTAGTCTCTCTCTTTTTAAATTTTTCATATATTTTTGTTCTTTACCTGATTTCTAAGCAGCTACTAGCCTCAGAGTGGCTCCTGTATTCTCTCTCAACCTTCATTCTAAGATCCTACAGCTCTCATAGTGTTCACTCTTTTGTGAATACTGCAGCAATTCCTTGTAACCTTTGTGACCATCTCCTTAATTCACAGTTCTCCCGATGCCCAGAGTGTAATGGACATAGAAAAATCTTGGATCATAATTTCTTAACCCACTAGCTCTTCACTCTGGTCTTTGTTACATGTAGTGTGCTGTAATTACAGGGTGCATGAGTAGCCTTCTGTGTGACCCCAAAAGTTGTGGGGTTTTTTTAAAATATATTACAAAAAGTCTTAATCAGTGGTACAAAAGGTATTGCCCAACTGTGAGATCCAGAGGGTTTGGCACAACTAGATCACAAGTAGTGGAGCCATTAGAACATTTCATTCTTATCTTTGCTTGCTGTATGTGGTAAAACAATCTGCTGTTTGTGTGCCTGCCGTGCTTCCCACTTTCTGACCAGGTGTTTGTGAAGAATTGCATTTATTAGTTAGTACAGAAATTGTTTGCTAAATTATGTATATTAAAGGCATATACGCAGGTCAATCCATGTAAAGCACATTTTACACAATGCATCACTCAGACTTTTGGTGAAAGACTAGAATTTGCATGTTAAATGGCAAACGGGTCCTCACTAAGTTAAAAACAAAGAATCATTATTGACAATATGAATGAAACAGTGCTATAAAAACTTTTCTTTTATAGTTGTCTGGGCAGCATAAGTTTTTCTCCTGATAAATTTAAATCAGGTTCAGACATTTTCAGAGTTTAGATGCCTTTACTGTCAATTCCCTAATGCTGTCTGCAGCCCAAGAACATGCCCAGCTTCAGCTGATTGTAATCCATACAGGACTTCCTCATATGAAAATTAAAAATCTTTGGAAAAAGCTTGCCTGGTAAGTTTTTAAAAGATTTCAAGGTCTTATGTGTTCATCATTATATTTAAAATAAGCATTTTTTATTTGCTAGCTGTCCAAGGACTTGATTTTTCTTTGTTTTCTCATTAGCCTGGCAGTTTAGCCAATAGAACCCTTTTATTCTTCCCACTGGATTAGCACAGAGAAATTCATTTGATTCCAGTAGATAGTTGATTTCATTATCATATTATAGAAAATAAAGATTATGATTCCAAATTATTTTGCCTGCACTCCACACACTAACCATGTAAATGGCGATATGTGGAAAAGTTGACTACATCATAAAAAATTAACTTCCTGCAAGGATTTTCTTGAATTGGTTTCAAAAGAATCTGCTGTTTGGCATCTTTCCTGAGCTGAATTTCTGGAGGGTAACTGCATTATGTGCATGTATAACATGTGAAAGGAAACATTCACTAAACTCTTTCTTTCTGCTATGAAATGGAGCTATAGCGCATTGCATTGTTTGTGTTTAAAAGAGTTGCCTGAAAGCAAAACTCTGTATGTGTATAGGGTGATAGATGGGTGCAGTGTAAGATAACCACTAACGGAAGGTGAAATACTATTTCTTTTTCACTTGCTGCTGAGTGACAAAGGTTGCATCTAATGATAATTTGAATATTCTGCCAACAGTTGGTGATATTCTGCCCCACCTAAATAAATAAATGCTTCCATCTCCCAGAGCAAATGCCCTGTAAAGTCTATAGAAAACAAATTAGGAATGCGTTATTCTCAATGAAAAAAGTCTCCATGAGAGCTATAATTTTATTTTTTTTAGTGCACAGAATAACATAAATCAAAAGAAGCAATAGTCTACCTTGTGTTTTGACTACTTTGACCCTCTTCAACCCCTGCCAATTTTTATCTCATTTTTGTTTAACTTTGTACATCAGAGTTTAATTTTAAACCTGGTCCTGAAGACAGTGATGTATAGGGTACATCAAGTATAGCTTAAATTACCCTCTCCCCAGTGATTTGAAGTTGAGGGGAGGGTCTTACTCCGCAGCAGGGTGGGAAAGAGAAATGGTCAGATGTTGCCCTTTGAACCTGACCACCCTCAGCTACAGAAACATTTATGCCAGAACATCATTTATTGATTTTATTATATTTTAGGATCTCTTAAAACTGTTGGTGAAGTTTGCTGTATATTAATTTTTGACACATGCATATAAAACCAGAAAAACGGGTTGAGCAGAAACTATAAATATAGACAACACTGCCCAATAAACTTACATCCTTTCACTTATAGGTTTCTATTTCAGCTGATCATTCTGAGCAGCCTGTCTTTGAAAATAAATGTTATCCCTCTGATAAGCTAACCAATTTTAAGATTAAAGCTGCATTTGAGGATTAAAGTTTTTCTTATTTGATTATTGTTGTGTCTTGTAGCAGTAAAAGATAAATATTAATAAAATGTTAAAGTCCAATTCTGCTCACTTTACTCATGTGAGCATTTTATACCATGAGACTGAGCAAATTATGCAGGATTTGGCCCTTAAGCTCAGCACTGGCTGGTCTGTTTTCTCAGTCCACTAAGAATAAGTCTCCCGTGAAATGTTACATGTACCCGGCAAACTCCCGAACCCAGTGCTGCCACAGAAAACTCACACTGATGGTAGCTCTGGAAACTCACCATCCAATTATGTACCACTGAGCTATGTATGTGTTTTTATTGAGAAGAATAAAAACCACATGAAGCGCTCTACAGCAGACCACAAAATGGGTTTGGCACCTGTGTCTCCTCGGAGCCGAAGTTTCAGAGTTGTGTTATCACGTGGCCTGCTGACCCCGGGAGAGCAGCGCTGACCTTGTCTTACACGCAGAAGTCTATTGCTATGGCTCCCCTGAGAGCACAAACCAGCTGCAAACTGCTGCAATGATTAACCCTTATGTGTTGTAGATGTAACATCAAGTCATGGTAATAAAGCTTTCACTGCATAACAGATCTCTTGCTTTGTAAATTGTTGCTCTTATCAGCTGCACTCTAGGATGTTATCCCTTTTCTGTGAAGCATGACTGCTGTGTTGTTCACTGGAAAGGCTACCAGATCTATAAAGTCTGTGATATTTATTCAATTGCTTTGGAGAATAATACAGAGAATGTGCTTTGTTTAAACTAAAAATGCAATGTGTGAAAACAAAAAAGCCATGAAATACTCATACATATGAAACAATTTATTAATTAAAATCTAGAGTGCCTGTAGCAGATCTGAATCCAGAAACACCAGATTTACTACAGAAGACAACTGTGCTGTTCCATTGAGTCCAGACTCCTGTTTGTGGAAGTAATTTATACCTAAGGTTTTGTAAAAATGCAAACTCTTTGAGGCTCTGACGTACCTGGACAATTACAGAGTTTTGCTGTTTGGCTGGAAACAGAATGCTTGTAGCAATCAGCACTTGCCTCCCTAAAACATAAGCAATATAAATCTTATTTTGCCATGCACTTCAAATATCAGACCTAATTCTATGCTTTCCTATTTGCATAGAAGCCAATGGGAGTTTTGAGTGTGTTTCAGCTCATAATCCAAACTACTGCTATTGTGACTAGAGCCCCAGCTTCCTCAGAAACGTGATGCCTTTTATCTCAGTGTGCTTCCTACCCTCCAGCCCTTCCCTTGCCAAATCTACAGCCACATCAAGGCTGTGAAAGAAAAGGTGACCTTAATGTAAACCACGGTATGATACGATACTATCTGCTTTAGTCTGCAAAGAGCCAGAAACAGTATCTCTGAGAGATGGAAGCTGCTGTATCACAGGGACTGTCGCTGCCCATGGTCACTGTTTCAGAAGAGCTTTCTAACACCCCACCAGTCACACAGAGCAAAAAGGATTTCTTCAACGTATCCATCCATCGAAGCAGCAGCTCTATATGTTTTAGGGGCCCGGGACTGTGGATCCTTGCTGTTGCTCCTGTTGGTCTGCAGCTCAGAGACTGGGCAGACCAAGAGCATTGCAGGACTCTGTCCACAGCTCCCAGGGATGGTTTTTGTTTTTATGCCCAGCCTTTTTCAGGATAAAATTAGCCTCCATGTTCAGAAACTAAGGAAATAAAATTCTAAAAATCCCTTTGATATAGACAGTGGAAAAGTAAAGTAAATTCAATTTAAGGAAATAAAAAATGCTTTCTGTAAAACAACTAGGGTGTTAGGGGTTTTGGGAGGGACATTCAGATACTGTAAAATGCAACTGTGAAAGGCCTTGCACTGTTTGGGAGTGTAGCAGACAAACATCACCTGCTATGTGCAAGTTGAGAAAAGGTATCTGGGAAAACTTTTTCAGCTGAGGACTGATAGCTAGGAAGGAGGCTGAAGTGAAGGTGAGTTTCCTTGCAAGATTCCCTGGTGCTCAGAGGGAGCTGGTTAGGGCCCTTTGATAAGCAGATTAACACCACTCTATGGTCCACGCCTCATCCCTTTCTCCATCTCTTTTAGCCACACTACTTCAGCTTGCCCTCAATAAAACAGAGGCCAACCTGCAGGAGCTGTGCTTGGGCTGGCCTTGCCATGGGCTGCACAGAGTATTTTTTTTCCTCACCAAGGAAGAAGGTGCTTTGGACTAACGATGCTTTGCTGTTTGGTATCCAGATTCATCTGCTTAAAAACACTGCAGGTAGTTTTATTGCATAAGTTAGGCTAGACAGGGTTGTTCCTCACTCATTAGCACAAGGAGCATTTTCCTACAGGGAAGGCAGATGAAAGCAACGAGTTTATTTCTCTCATTCCCCACCTCCACCCTCCATAGACACATAAATGTTGTTATTTAACACTGACAACTGTAATTTAAAAAACAAACTATTGAAAACTCTGCAAGTGTCCTGTTACAAAAAATAATAGAGAGAAAGACAGTGACAAAACAGTTAACTACTCCAAAACTGGCAGAAACAGGGAGATGCAGTAACTTCACTTACTCCCTTAACAATTCCAGCAGCTCCTGTTTTTTTCTGAGTAGCTGCTGTGGTCTCCCAGGTGAGGGCTATTGGCCTCTGAAGGGAGCAGAAGTTGCCTGTTCTCTATTTGGGAGGATGGGGAAGGATCTTTTGGTGTAGCACCTTGCGTCCTGCCTGGCTTCTGCAGGTGTGAGCAGTTGGTGAGGAGGCGGCAGCACCAGCAGGTTCCAGCTGCTGTTGGGCTGTGTCATTTCCCTGGGGCCTGCATTTGGGAGCTGGAGAGGTCCTGTGTGCTCTTCCATGTCTCGTCCCTCCTCTAACTTTCACTCATCTTTCCAAGGTACTGTTGCACTGATACTTGGTTACTCAAAGGGGAGAAAGAAGCAGCAAATTTACTGAAATTATCTTGAGATTATTTTGTTCTCTTGTGGGGTTTCTGTGTGAAGGGGGTATCTACTCTATTAACTCCTATTAATATTAAACCTCTACTATTAATAGGATTTGCATATGGAAAGGAAGAGGATTGACCTTTAAATTCATTAAATAAAACAAATTTTAAAAAATAGTTTTAGTTAAAAGCATTAGTGTGATAAAAAATACAAGAACAAATACATAGACATCAGTATCTGGGCTTTCGTTAACACTAACGAGCAAATTATTGCAGGGGAAGATTTGTATCATTGGAATGCATATTCCAGCCTCCATACTGATATATGTGATGTGGGGTTATCTTTGTATGGCTCTTCTTTCAGAATGTATTTTCTTCTTATAAAATAGCCTCTTTTTAACTCCCATTGGGGACCTCCTTATAAATGAGGAACTGGTTCTCAAGGGACTGGCCTGGCTAGAAAAGTGTGTTATTAAAAAAAAAAAAAAAGCATATTAGAATACTAAGCAATATAATTAGCTCATTTCTTTGTTTTTTCAGAAAATCTTTTTAAAAAAATTGTATAGCCAAGTTTTAATTAAACATATTCTCTGGATGTTTGAATTGTGTAAGAATTAGAAAATCCTGTTGTATTTTAGAGGGATTAATTGCATCAATTTAAGATTCTTGCTTTAATCTCCAATATGCGGTCAGGTATCACCACTCTTCTTGCAAAGCAGCTACAGTGTTGTGAATAAGTGATGTTTGCCCACATAGCTGGTGCCACAAGCTGTCCCTCCGAGGGGCATTCCCAGTGCATGAGTGGCAAGAATGTGTTCATCTGTTTGGTATAGAGAACATAGGTTCTCTATACCAAAAACTGGCTAAATAGATTCAAAATATTATTGCTCCTAGTAATAAATATTGATTTACACGTGCTGAAAAGCTTCTGTTGCCTTCACAGCAAGCAGTCTAAAATATAATTAGATTAGTAATGTTTTTACCACCATATTGCTTTTTGAGTCTGATTCTTGAGACGCTGAAGTCCAACGGTCCCTGAATCCTTGGCATCGTCCTGCTCTTAGGTCTTGACCCATCTATGTCTTGGCTTTCTGACACAGACCTTTGTAAAGTACTTTGAGACACTCAGATCAAACTCGCTGCCAGTTCAAAGTAGTATTAATCAGTATTTGGTGTTATTTTGTTATGAAGCTCTGGCTATACATTCAGCTATTTATTCTGTTTTGTTCTACCTCAGGCCCCCACAAGTGGGAAGAGGTGAAACTGTTCAGGTCATTCTTCTCAGAGCTCAGCTAATGTCATCTGCTGAATACAGCTCTAAACATCTGAAGTTGGTGAAATTAAATAAAGTGCAAGCATCCTTTGGTCTACAGCTCTTTGCCTTTAAAACAATTACTTATGGTAACCTTAACAATAGTATATTAAGAAAAAAAAATCCTCATAAAAGAGTTTAGTGTTAGGATGGAGCTCTGCCTGATATTAGAACAATTATGGAGCAGATGCATCCACTCTGAACAAAGTGACCTTTTCATCAAGTTACAAAACATTAAAGGTTAAAGAATGTTTGAAAGGAAGTTAATACTTTTAAAACATTAGGAAAAAAATGGCCATTCTTTCAAGACCTGACCAAAATCAGTGGGAAACTATAAGATGACTGTTTAGGCACATCCAGTCATAATTTAAGCAACTCTTATTACAGAAGAATATGAAGTATTTTACATTGCCTGTTTTATTTTAAAATTAGAAGTGCTTTTTCAAAGAAGAAATGAGATTTGATAGGAATAAATACCCAATGAAAGAAATCTGCTCTAAAGCTGGTTAATTGCAATTTTAAAGTCACATTTCCTTCTCTCCATTGTGTACAGATGACACGAGAACAAAGAGAGGGAATCAATGATGGTGTCAGGTTTTCTTAGTTTCCACATTTCACCTGACCTGGATGGTGCAGGCTTTAGTCACTAGTGATGGGGAACAGCGGTACCGCTCCTGCCTCGGCGCTCCCCGGGAGCACAAACGCACCTTTGCAGCAGAGCCCTGCCCGCCACCCAGCCCCGGGGGAGGGAACCGAGCGCAGCCCTCGGAGCTGCCCGCCGAGGGGTGCGGCGGCAGCCGGGGGGCTCGGGGCCTGTCCCTACGCCCGCACAGCGAGCTTTGATCATTTTTATTAAGCTTTCCTGGAGAAAGGGTGAGGGTGGAGGCTGCTGGAGGCCGGCCGGGTCCCGTCGCGGCAGGGCTGAGCCCCCCAGGCTGGGTCCTGCGTCCCGCCGCGAATGTGGAACCCGGGGGGAGAGGGGTTCAAGCTCCCGCACATGGTCTGCGTCATCCGCGTCCTGTGCTCTTCGTACGTAATAAATTTAATAAAGCCCTTCTAAACAGTAGTTGCTGGGCATGCTGAGGAGCGAGGATTTACGGCCCGGCAGCCCCTCTATGTCTTTTTTAAATGCCCGTTGGCCGCCTGCCACGCCGTGGCCTACCGGCCTGCACAGTCTCATCGCCGAGATCAAAGCCGCGCGTCGAGGCGCGGAGGCGGCCGGAGGGAAGGAGGGAGGCAGGGATGGAGGGAAGGAGGCAGACAAGGAGGCCCGCACCCCGCACAGCGGGGCCGGCCCGGAGCCGGTTGTGCCCCGCGTTCCGATGCGCGCCTCTCGGCGCAGGCTGCGCTCCGCGGAGGCGGCTGCCGCCTTTCTCTTCCCTTGGCGGTAGTTAAGTAGTGGGGCTTGGACTGTGCCCGCCAGCCGGGTAAAGGTGCATTATTGGCAGAGAGAGAACTTTTTTAAGCGAAACTTGCATATCTTAGTGTGATCACTACAGAAAAAGAAAAAAGCCGTCTGGAAAATAAGTTTCTGTGAAAAGAAAGAAAGATTTTGCTCAGGGTTAGGCTTTATCTACTTTCCACTTCATATATTTTTCCCTTTTTTTTTTTTTTTTTAAGTGTATCTGTGCACAACAAAATCTTTATTGCGTTAAATCACAGGCGGGCAGGAAAGGAACAGCTGTGTTAGCTGTGCAGTGAAAACTTTCAGGTGATGTGAGAAATAAGAGGGGAATCCCTTTCCCTTCTCCTGGATTCCCCCAAATGCCTTTCAAATTAGCCAGCTCTGAGGATCACTGCCAGTCTCCACAGAGGCGTTCACAAAGCCTGCAGCTAGTAAAACTTTCTATAGGTAAAATTATCTAAACCCCCTCTGCTAACACAATAGCTTTTGTTGTCACATATGGTGGAGTTCCAGGATCTGTAACTATTTTTCATGAAAGATTTTCTTACTGCCCAAGTAAATACATTACGCTACAGTAGCTCTGAATGGTACCGCTTATTTCCTTCAAAGCAGCGTCCGATTGTTTCTTCGGAGACCCTAAGTCCTTTCAGGGGGTGGAAAAAAAAAAAAAGTGATAATTCAGCGGGACTGAATCGCGACGATAGATCTTATTTTAGCACGCCTCATCTCCAAAAAGGGCAGCCCCTGGGAGAGCGGCAAGTGCCGAGGGAGCGGACGGAGGGGGCTCGGGGCGGGCGCCGGCGGGGCCGAGAGGGGCTCGCCGCCCCGGGCTCTGCCCGGAGGAAGCTCGGCTGGGGCGAGTGGGAGTCCGGACAGCCCGGGGGCCGCAGCCCTTCTCCGGCCGAGAGGCACCGCGAATCGCGACAGAGCCTCTGCCCCCGCCCCTCGTGGAGACGCGGCTGGGGCCCGGCTCTCCCGGGAAACGTGCAGCAGCAGCATCCCGGCAGAGCCGAGCCCGGGGAGCCGCTCTCGCCGCCCAAGTTTAATTCGCGAACTTGTTGGCACACGGCGGGCGGACGCGGGCTGCTCTCTGGCCGGCGTGGGGCCGAGGGCTTCGCCTCCGCGGGAGAGGAGCGGCCGCGACCCGGTCGGGAGCGCCGCTGGCACCCTGCGCCTCTGGGA
>VYZX01004978.1:83660-117062 GCA_013401335.1 Brachypteracias leptosomus | reverse complement strand
GGGGGCGGAAAGGGAAGGGCTGCCGGCGTAGAGCAGAGCGGAGCGGGCTGTTCTGCCCTGCCCTGCCTGGGGGCGTCCGGCGGGCAGAGCCCCTCTGCCGCTGCGGGCTGCTGAGGAAAGCGGCGGCGGGCGAAGTTGAGCGGCGGAGGGGGGGCGGCGACGGGGGGGAGGGGGNGAAGCAGCAAGCGCCCCGGCGCGCAGCAGGTACGAGAGCCGCCTTCCCCGGCCCTTTGCTTCTCCTCTCGCTTTCCTCCGTCTCTTTCATAACCGCTTTCCAGCGGGCTGAGCCCGTCGGTCTGCACCGGGCTCCCTCCCTGCCCCGCTCCCCGCGATCGCACGCTGCATGCCGTGGATTTTGCAGAGCAACTCTCGGTCTGGAGGCACAAGGCTGTGGCGTGGGGGGGATTTTTTTTTTTTTTTTTTTTTNNTTTTTTTTTTTTTTTTTTTTTAATCTCGGGGTGGCAGGAGTGGGGGCGCAGGAAAGCCCTTTCCCTACTTTGGTACCCACTTTGATTTATTCCTAACTCTGCCAGCGCCCGAATCGGTTCTGGGGGCAACACTTTGTGGCAGGCAGGCGGGTATGTGCAGGCACATACTACATGTACACGTATGATCTGTGTGACTCCAGGGGTGGGGGAAGGAGGCGAATTTTGTTCATTTCCAGCCCGTACTTTGGCACCTACTTTGCTTCTCTGAGCCCTTGTAGTCTTTCTTCTCCATCCCCTTCCCTTGCAGGCAAATGGTTTGTGAAAGCCAGTGAAAATACTCTAATTTTTTTTTTTCTGTAGAAGAGATAGGATACATATAAGTAGACGGCACGCTGTGAATGAAGTGGTAGGGACAAAGTGGTTTGGAGGGTCTGCAGTGTTACTTGAAGATCCAAGCCCAGAACTGGTTCCTTTGCCCAACTTTTATCTTTTCCTCTCTTCCCCTTGTACCGTACTGGGGATGTCTCTGCTGAACAGACAGACCCACCTAGTTGGTCACTTTCTTTGGCAACCTCTTCTGTTAATCTTATTGATTTCTTATTTATGAGTCCAGATGAGAAGCTGCAAAGGAAACCAAAGGGAAGAGGGGAAAAAAAAAAAAAAAAAGGAAAGGGTCTGTGTATTGTCAAATGACTGGCGAATGTTTCTGATAGTGCCTTTACAATTTCCTGCATATTTTTTTTTCTTTTTAGAAATAGTTTTCGAGGCTTTGTCCTGGTGAGGGTTTTGGTTGTTTGTTTTGTTTTCCTTATGCTGGAAATGTCAACTCCTGTTAAACTTAAGCAGTATTTTTTTGGAAAACCCAAATTGAAAAGAAAACAGTAAAAAAAAAAAAACAACCCACATAATTTTACAGTAATCCTTAGTTGGGGATATGTGGGCTGGAAAAGGTTTCCTTGGCCTGTTGCCATCCTTGATTTGATGGCTGATTGATCGCCTGTCATCTGGCTGCCTTTGATCTATTCATTCCCGATAAACATCAATAAATCACTTGCCATGGTAACGCCAGACTCGGTGACGTCACACGTGGCCTGTCAACTCTCTGTCAGCGCAACTTCAGGGGCTCCTGGCTAGATGTGCCTCATGGACCAGGGCTTCCAGAGGCATGGGGCTGGCTGAGGTGGAGGACCAGGACTGGATTTGCACAGGGACAGCTGTGGGGTACCAGCATGTAACAACCGTAATTTGCCTTCTACAAAGGAGGGCTCTGTACCACGAGGCCGGTTGTAGAAGTTTTCCAGAGGCTCCGGCAGCATTTCTGGTAGTGTGTTTGTAGCTGTGCTTATAGCAACTCGAAGCAGGTAGTCCTGCAGCTTGGTAGGGTGGTGTTAGAAAACGGGCATTCAAAAATGTAACGGTGCTTTCACACTGCTTGACAACTTCTCTGAGTGGTGTGGTTTGAGTTTAGTAAACAGCAAGGGCTTCAGAGAGTAATACAAATAGTAAATAATTACGTTCGTGTTTCCATTCTTCTCTTCTCTGACATATACATGCATTCATCTAATACTTCTGAAAGACAGAAATAGACTCTCTAGCAGTCTTACTCCATATACTAACAGCTAGAAAGTTTGGAAAGTTTGGAAAGTTTTGTACTGTGGTAGTGATACAATCTAGCAAACAATATCATAGCCAAATACTTCACGATAATATTTTGCATTTCAGGGCCGTGCCATCAGATAACATTTTTCAAATACGTTAAAAAGGTGGAGTTTTCCTAATACTTGGGAAATTCTGTTTTGTAACATTAATTTAGTTCTGCAAAATCGAGCTCTTCCAAGTATTTGGTGTATTTAACTGTGCTGTATGCTGGGCTCTCCAGAGGCTGGAAGAAAATGTTTCTGCACTAAACACGTATTCTGAGGTATCTCTCTCTCTCTCTCCCATTCTTTGCCTCTCCCTCCTTTCTCAAGTGAATCGTCCATGATGTGTGATCTATCTTTCATATTTAGCAGAAGTGTAATCTCTTTAAACTTTTAGCTTTTTGATAGCCACATTAAACATTTAGTATTGTGTATAATTGCTTTCCTCTGAAATGCTGTTTTATTGGTTGCATTGGAAATGTTACTTTTTCTAATAGCAGTAAAAGCAAAGGCTCTTTTTTTAACACCTTAAAAAACAGCTAAGAAATAACAGGTTAGTTAAGAAATATTCATTACAAAAACTTGACTGCAGGACTAATAGGAGATGGAAGAATGGTTTTGCTCTATCAAAATGACCCGTCAAAACGACTTTGTTTCATATTTGATTTAATTGTCTCTCTCCTGACAGGCACATTCATCAATAGCTTAATGGTCAATCAGAAGTTGGCAGAGTGAGTGCTTTCATTCTTTCCCATACACTAGCTTTGGCTTTACTTTATCAAAATGCCTCTGCCTAATGGATATGGGGGATGTAGAATGACTGAAGGGCTACTTATTTGAGAAGAGTGAAAAAACAAGAACATTTATGCTGTTGATAAGTGCATGAAGATAAATAAGTGAGCTGTATGAGGCATTTTATTTTAAGACAGAAGAAACTCACTTTTTTTTTTCCCCTTCTTTTTGGCTTCAGAGCTGTGAGTTATAAGGTTCATGACTGCTTTTGTGGCATACTGAGAGTGATGACAAATTGATTGCTTGGTACTGAGAGAGAAAAAAAGGTGGTGGTGGTGGGAGAATTAAAGATGTCTGCTGATTGGTAACTCAGGAAATCCAGTCCCCAGCAACCTTGAGAATACTCGAGAATTTTTTTTCTCCAAACTGAAAGGTCCGCTCAGCCATAAAAAAAGAAAAGTTGTTTTGCCAGCTTCATTAGTGTTCACCTAATTAGCTGTAAACCTGATGGATTCCTGACAGCTTTAATGATTGGAGATGACAAGCTCCACGCAGTGTCATCCAGCAGAATTAGGTTTGCAGCTAGTTTGATGTAATCAAGTTGATATTACACAGTCCTGGTTGCCTTTAGTTGTGCATTAACTCAATTTTCTGCTGCAGGTGACAAATGGGCTTTGGTACCTGGATAATCATGTCATAGGAATTAGGGCCCTTTTAATGGTCTGGAGTAGAATAACAACAACAAAGAACTCTCAGCAGCACAGAGCTCGCAGACATAACAGACAGGTGCACAAATTCTTTATGTCTAGCCCAAGTGTTAACACTACACTGTGGAAGACTATAGCTGTCTCTGAGAATCAAGAATCTGTAAAAATGATAATTTCGGTTTGTTTGCTTTGAGACTCAGGTGAATATCAAAGATAAATTTGGGAGGAAGAGTCAAGGATCGCAATTTTATTCCTCACCTGTTAAAGCAAGAAGATAGTCAGAATCGCTGCTCCAGGGACTTCTGTCATTTAAGTCAGGAGGAAGAAGGTATTTACTGGTTAGAGGCTACTGCCTAGGAAAGCTAAGATACTGTGTTAATAGAGGCCAGTCTTGTTCATGCAAACAGCAATTATCTATCCTTAATTTACAGCTTTCACTTCTGGCTTTTTTAGAAACCTGTTTAAAAGATCAAGAAAATGTACTTCTTACTGACAGAAATGACTTAATACATATTTTGTGTACATATAAAGCTCTTCTGAGGTGGGATTGGAAACTAATGATTTGTTGGAAACTCATTGACTTTTTTTTAATGGAATAAAACAATTACTGTTTTTAAGACCCAGAGAACTGCACTGAGTTTTGAAGCCTTCGGTAAAAAACAAACTTTGGCCTATGGGATTTTTTGTTTGTTTGTTTTTTTATCTCTATAGTATGGTTTAAGCCCTAGCAATAGCTGCATACTTTTTAGTCTCTTCACAACTTCTGTGCTTACATTGAAAAGATGCACATGGTCAGTGTGAATACTGACATACCTTAAACTGATATTTTGGAGGTGTGGAGTGCTTCCACTTCTCAGGGACTTGAGTGCTCTTGCTGGTTACCAGCACCTCCAGAGCGATGCTGGGAGTGCACCACAGAAATACAGATGCAGGATGGCATTCAGGTTGTACAGCCAGATTGCCAGGCAGCTCTGACTTTGGGAAGTTGAATGTTTGCTTTAATTTATGGGAATTGCTTGCAACTACATACATACCCCAAAAGTAAATGTAGCGATAAAGTAGACTACCTATAAAGGTACTTGCAGTGTCAGCCCTTGGTATGTTATTTGCCTCCAAACCTGCCACATATTTCTCTGTTGGACAGAGATTCTTCCTAGCAGCAAGCTGACAAAATGATTAGTTATGGCTGTCCTCTGCTTTTTTTTTTTTCCGGCAAAGTGTGAGGAACAATGCAAAAAAAGAAAAAGGGGCATAAATATAAAAAGGCCTGATAGATTCCCCTGAATATCCGTCTGGAAAACAGAATTTTCCAGAATCAGCTGCCATTTCTCCCATTAGCTTGACAGCTGTCAATTAGGGCTTCAGTGCTCTCCTGGGCCACAGTTTATTGCGTGCGGTTGATGTTGTCATTTTGTTCTCGGTTTTGCCTTGAGCACTATCATGAGCAGGAGTGAAATAGTCAATAACTGATGTATCAGCAGTTATTTCTTAAATTGGCTTACAAGTCTGCATTTTTCCTCTTTTTACTAAAGATTGTTTTGTAAAGTGATTAGAATGAATTGTGACTGCTGCAGGGTTATGGGAAATGCAGTGAAGCTAGGGTGAGTTAGCAGGATTAGAGTGGGTCCTTTTTGTCAGCCCTGTTTTGAGGATTAGTGGAAGCTATATAGAAAAGATCACCTTCAGGGTGAAGTGTGGGGTAAATTTTTAAGTGTGCTACATGCATGCTTATGTAGAAACATATGGTGGTGCAGAGTGAATGAAAAGAAGTAATTTGCCAGGACGTAAAGTAACCTTACACGTTATCTTTCTGAACAAACCTTGGCACTGCTAGTTTTATGGTGTAATAATCAATATTTTAATCCAATGTCATGACCATTTCCTAGTGAATCCAAATACAGATTGTCAAATTTTAATAGAGCCCTATTTTCAAGGTGCTGCTTGTAGATCAAGTATTAAGATGCCTTAAGTGTTGCATTGTCAAGTAAGAGTATATGTGTGTGTATAGTTATGATACAACACTGAAAATAACGTTGTTGCAGAACGATTGTGTGTTATCTTATCTATGAAATACTTTAGCATCATTTACTAAACAATCTACATCAGGTGTTTGAGTCTGATTTTTATTTCTTTTTTTTCCTTCTGTGTGTGTTTGGTTTGTTTTTGTTTTTGTTTTTTTTTAAATTTAGTTACGCCCAAATTGTGGTTTATCAGCCTTAAGTTAAAAATGAAAGGTGAATACAATATATTGTATTTGGTAACAATGATATGGACTGGTACATCCAGACAGATAATATGCAGTTGTAATTAGACTGAATAGACAGGCATTCATTTTTAAATTCTTTGACACATGCATAAAATAGTCATATAATAAGATAAGATGACAATTTTATGTTAGGTTGATAAAGTGTCCCGATACATGCATTTAAATGTCTGTAAGCCTTTTTTTATCCAGACAGATTAATTCTAGTTTCCAGCATTTGCAGTTAGACATTAAATTAATTTTAAAAATCCCACTAAACAATGGATGCTTTGCTTTTTTTTTTTGTGTGTGTCATTACCTAAAGCAGGAGGATTGGAAAAAATTTATGCAATTGATTTTTCTTGTTTCAACATTAAAAAAAAAAAAATACATGAAATTTGGCTCAAAGGATTTAGAGCATAGTCCATGAGAGACTGTACTGTAGTTTTGTTAAGTATAGTAATGCAGCATAGAACATTGTCAGAGCCTAAAATTGTTTGTTACCATTTTCATAAAAATAACTTTAAAAGTTGAAATAAGTAGGGCTTAATTTCAGAGACTACGAGATTCACCCCTCTGCATTTTCCTGATTTTGCTCCTAGAAGATATTTTGGTCATCTAGGTAGAGAGAGCCAATCTGCAGAATTTAAACACTTCTCATTGCAAGCATCAACTTTAAGATATTTCTCAGAAAATGTTCAAAGGTTTTTTTTTTTCCTGGGGGCAGAGGGACAGTGGAGGAGTTACCAGATCATAAAATATTGGCACGCTCTTTGCCAGTGCCATTACCTGGCTTGTTCGGGCGGTAAAGGTGCGTCTCTTCAAGAATAATCTTAAGTTCGTATTTTAGACTTAATTATAAATTATTAATTAATTCTGTCAGGACACATGTTATTAATTATGACTCTCTTTCCTTCATTCAGAACAGCTGTTGGGAATCACGTAAGTTCACTGTGTTTGTTGGTGTGGGAGTTTACCAATGAAGAGCTCTCCATTCCCAGCCTGCCTTACCTTTACCTCCCATCCTCTTCATGCTGGGGATTACTGTTAAACAGCTAAGCTAAACTTGGCATCACTTGGAATAAATACGAGTTCGGAAGCGATTCAGTGTGCTCACAATTAGTGAACGTTCTTCAGGAGGTGGGTTTTAGGTCCTGCCCATAAATAATTCTCGTTTTAGCAAGACTGTACGGTGGTGGGGAGGTCAAAAGGGCACCGGCCAAGCCTTGGCAAGGGGGAAGCAAAGCAGTTCTCATGCCCTTCTGCCAAACTCCCGCCAAACTTCCTACATTAGCATAGAGGAGAGCTGGTTTATTATTCGTTTGGAGTGCTTCAAATTCATTTACTTTTGATATTTCCATCATTAAATTGAGCCCTCTGTTTCAGTTTCTTATGTGTTCTTTGCGGAATGCATGTTGCATAAAATAGGCAATTTTTAATGAACAATTTAATGTAAATGGGTTCTGAATTTAAATTAATATTAATGAAGCTTTGAGTGAATTTATTTTGCATACGTAAAGGCTTGTAACTCTTTCACCCATACACTCTTGTCTTTATGTACTAACACACTGGTTAGGTGAATTGGCTAGTTTCCATATTTTGTGATTAAAAAACTTTAATGGATTTTACATGGATATTTGTGCTAGTGCAGCTTTACACAGGTTAGTATCTCTCTTAAAAATGTACCTGCCTTTATATTTAGATTTTTGTAGTTAACATATTACCGTGTTACCCCTCCATTCCTATGTATGTATTTCTACTTTGGTTTCACCTTTATGCTTAGAGAAAAAAATATTCCAACAATAGTCACCACAGTCAAGATGTTTTCTTTCTTTGGCTTACCTCTAATGCATTATGTATTTAGGAATGATGGGATGTTCTATAATTAATTCTGTTAGATGTAATTGCTATAATCACTTTGATGCTACACATAATAAAAGTAATATGGTAAGCATACGAAAAAATATAAACACCTTATTGTAACACTTTATGTAAAATTCTTTTAAAAATCTTGTTTAGAGCAGAAGCTCTGCTTCCATATTTTGTCAGAGCTAATATTTATTTTAAAGTACATTACTTAGAAAATGAATGAATTTTAGATATTGAAAAGATTTTGACTGACAGATTGTCTGATATGTGTGTGCGTATATCTGTGACTGCGCTATTAAAGATGTAGTTCATTAAGAAGCCAGTCTTCAGCATTGCTACAAGTGACACCTAAATATCACCATATATCTCATGAAATAAGACAAATTTGTACATTGTATTAAAAGCGAGTACATAGTAAATAACATAGAAATGGAGTTGTACAACGGAAGGCTTCTTTGTAGCGCAAAATTATGGGAAATATAAAATGCATGAAGGGTAGCATGTAACTAGAGAGGGAGTTTTTCAGGCATAGTCCCAAGTGAGAAAAAGACTATAGAAGGTGATTCCCCCCCTGCTTTCTTTTTTTAACAAGTAGCTTTGAGTTACTGTTTGCAAACACAGTTTTTGATAGAGAGGAAATTAAAAAAATATGTGCAATGAGTTAAGCTGTGTAGCTGATATCCTTGATTCTCTAACAAAAAATGTTAATATGGCCATAGTTCTTAATTAGTTGCACACCATACTTAATGCTGCAAAGGTCACTTGGTTTTATTGTCTGTCTTCGTCTATGAATTTGTACGTTTCCCCCAAAATTTATATTTCACTCTCCTGCATTTTCTAAGCAATTGAGTGTGCAAGTCGTGGTTAAAATGCAAACTAGAAACAAGATTAGAAAAATACTTTTAATGTGGACAAAGAAGAGGTTTTTTTTTTTTCTTTGCTAGTGTTATTTTCAAATAATGCACAGTCTTTGCATGGAGAGCAGAAGTATTACATTTAACTTCTGTAAGCTGAACAAACAAAACCCGACCAACCTCTCAGTGAATTGTTCTGGGGAAGAACAGAACAGGGTGCTGTTTCTGAGTATCTCTGGGACTGGGCTGGCTGCCTGCAGTCCTTTTCCTGCTAGGTCAAGCCTGTTGCTGGAGGGCCAGATCTCAGCAGGGGCCTCCTGGAAGCTTGGCGAGGCTGTTCAAGACTGGCAGCCATCAGTCATCCATCTGTGACACAGAGTCTGTTTTTGATGGCAGGGATGATAAAAGGCCTGGGAACTGTATAGGCCCTTGTAATCAGGGCCAGTGCTGACATCCTTCTCAACTTTGACAGCTTCTTCCTTTTCTCTCTTCACCGCCAAGACTGTCTCAACTGTATTTTTTTTTTCCTCTCTCTTGTTTCATGTACTTGATCAGTCTCAGATGCTGGGAATTATTTTTTTCTGAAGGGAGGGGGAGTGTTTCTTTTGGTTTGTGGGTTGGGCAGGTGTGAGAGGAAGTCTGTTTTTTTTTTTTTTTTATTTTTTATTTTTTTTTGTACTGTAGGCCTGTTGCTAATTAATGTTCCTCCATAAGATTCTGTCGGAGTTGAGTAATGTTTTTGATCTTTATGCCTGATAACTGCATACTTAATGAGATTTCAAAGCTGTGAGTGCAGCTCCCTACAATTATTGACAGATGCCTTTTCTTTGCCATTGGGTTCAGCTTCATAAATCCTCCTGCAGTAATGAGGTTCAGAAGTGCCACCCTGCCAGTGAGCTAATGAAAGAGGGGGGGAGGGAGGGAACAGCTCATGCCTGCCTGACACATTTTTTTCCTTTAAAATTTACTATGCAGATGTCAAGCTGTGGGACGATTACTTCAAACATGCTAATTTTTATCTTGCTTTTGTGTCAAGCCTGCATGCCATTTTTTCCCCCCAATAATAAATAAAAATAGAAACCTCAACCTATTTAAATTTTATCATGGATCATAACTATTGAGGACTTTGATGTATGTGTGTTCTTTTGCAATTTCCAGTCAGTGGAGCAGTTTTTTGAAATCCGAAGGGCAGAGAGAGGATAAAAACGAAGAAAAGGGGGTGGGGGGTGGCAAGCTGCCTGTGCCGCACGTCGGCCTGCCCTGGTCGTGCACTTGAAACATCGGAGATTTCATTTTAGAGTTCTGAAACTAAATCCTGGTGGAGAATATCCGCACCATGCCAAACAGTCGATTTCCTTTTCAGCAGAGCCATACATCACTGACCCACCCTTCCCTCCCGACAGAATGACATGTGTCATTTATCACAGGGCCCTGCCAGGGCGGGGGCCGCGGGGGGAGCCCGGGCTCCAGCTCCGCTGCCTGCTCCCCTCAGTGCAGCCCGGTGCGGCGGCAGCGCCGGCCGGGGAGAGGCTCGGGAGCCGAGCGCCGGTGCTGGGGGGGACTGGCAGCGTGACTGAGGAGGTTGTGTTCTTTCATATTATCTGCTAGGTCGTCTTGTTCAACTCCCTGAAGGTTTTCCCCTCCTGTTTTCCCTCTTTCTCACTCTCTTCCTATTGCCTTCCCCCCCACCCCCCTTTTTTTTTTTTGTTTTTTTCTGTAAGTTTAGCAGTTGGGACAAACTGGCTGACATGTATCATTCAAGCAGCACCAGCTTGCTGGGGGTTGTGTAAATGAATCTGGGAGCTCTTGGTTTCACATGATTCAAACGTGCATTATTGAAGATGGATGTTCCTTAAAAAAAGATTGATGATGGATATCAGGCTTATAGTGCCATTTATCATTTTGAATATTATTTAGACTTGCCGTGTAAAGCTGTAACTTGAGAGTTGGATGAGCTGGGACAGAATGGAGGCCTCGGCGTGCACGTTGTGATTGATGGCTTTGCTTTCTCATTGTTTGTTACCAGATACTAGCCGGTCATTACAGGAGTGCCTTACAATTGTTTTAGGGGCTGGATCTCCATGTGTATGTGTGTGTGTTTGTACAACAGAGAGAGGGACAGGCAGAGACAGAGTTAAGTTTTTAGTGAGAGCATTTCAATAATTGTAAGGAATGTAGACAAAGCTACGGCCCGTGCAAGGATACAGGCAATCTTTTGCATGAATCCAGAGACATGCTGTACGTAACGTTAAAATATAAGCGGCACTGTAGCTGTTCCAGCGTAGCATTGTCAGGCATTGCCAGTTTCAGTATAAAAACACGCTTTAAAAACGTGCTTGTGAACAGATTAACACACTCCAGTTTCCATTCACTAACAGGCTGCATTTTGATCCCATAATGGCAAAGAAAACAAAGTTCTAGAATATAATTATTTCAGTGTTCACATTTTTCTTTTCCGTCCACCCTCTTCACCCAGTGCTGTGAATCTTTTGAGTCCTGGCATTCATTTGCAGGTGCCCAGGATGCTTCTGGAGGTGGCTAGCCTGTCCATGGGATTAACAAGGGCAATCCCTTCCCTTTTTGAAGCACTTTTGCTGGAGCCAGGACACCCCCACCTGCTGGAAGAATTAAGGAAGCAGCTTTTTATAGGCAATTAGGTCTTGGAAGCACAGGCAGAGACTATCCGGAGATAGACACTCCAGCAACAGAGCAGCCTCAGCAATAGGTAGTGCCAAAACTTCAAGTGATGAGATGCTTGTGTGCAGACATCTCAGGGCAAGTGTGATACACAACCTGGTTAAACTTGTTCTGAGCTGACAAACTATTGAATGTTTCTTGCCCGGCACATTGTACAAAAATCAAATGATTGACGGGAATGGTAGGTAAAATTAGACAAGAATGGCTTTTAGTGGAATCAGTCTTGAATTTGCACAGGTAGATGTTATTTTTGAAACACTGCTTATCACATTAACTTTTTCTTTCATTGTGAGATGCCTTCCTAGGAAGAGGGAATTATAGCAACATTTAAGAAACAATGTACAGCATTTAGGTTAAAACATTTCACAAAGTTTCACTGTTGGCAGTGACTTTATATAAGTTTTATAGAAACGAGTTTTTCTGAAATCTAGTGTGTTTGTTATTCATTCTACAAATTCAGTTCAGTATGCTTTCAGTACTCTCAGTTTCTGAAAGCAAGGAGAATTCGAGTGTATGTGCTTCATTCATGTCCAACATCATGAGAAAACCCTGAAAAAACATAATATTTTCTATAAAGCCTTCAACAGTAGAAGGTAAAACTTTGATCTCCTACCCCTGCACTTGTGTAACACAGTAGGTAATTGAAGTACAAGTGCCAATTTGCTGGAACAATTGTAAACACACCTTGATACAAATGGCATCATTGCATTCTTACTGATTAGAAAACTTTGCTATTAATAGACACAAAGTCCATTTCAGGTGTAATTGGTAAGGAGCTGAGTGCACTCATGGGAAGAAACCTTGTTTTGTTTTTTGTTCGCTTTTATTCTTATCCCTTTTTTCAGTTTTATAGCTGGAGACATGATTTATTGCAGCCATCCATCTTTGGGGCTCATCCATCACATCCTGGTTGCTAGGCAATCATGGCAGCAGCTGTTTGCTTTGAATCAGACAGAAAAGTTGTCAATCATCAAAGGCAGGTGAATAGCATTAGAAACACGCTATTGTCAGACGGAATAATTAATCAAAGAGAGAAAAGATAATTAAAAAGATATGACCCTTGCAAGTACTTGCTCTGGGTTGCCTGGAAAAAAGAAAAACTGCCTGGTCTTTTCTAGACACTTAAGCAGCTGAGGGCTGATAAAATATGCACTCTGCAGTGCATAGTTTTTAATTAATTGAAAAAGGTTCAACATTCAAAGACGATGCTGGAGAAAAGTCTGATTATGAGCAGAAGTAATATTTATTGTTTGCATGAAAGGCTTGACATGGAGTTCTAACTTTCTGTCACAAATCTCTTGCATGCTTGCACTAAGCCTCTTTCAGCTTTACTATCTTCACTGGCAGTTACTAGAGTGTGCGGTTAGCCCGTCCAAGTAAGGGTCCTATGGCTTTT
Source organism: Brachypteracias leptosomus (assembly GCA_013401335.1). Lineage (NCBI taxonomy): Eukaryota > Metazoa > Chordata > Aves > Coraciiformes > Brachypteraciidae > Brachypteracias > Brachypteracias leptosomus. The sequence goes on along the minus strand of VYZX01004978.1, from coordinate 104,497 downwards.
ATCCAGCCTTTTCATTCTGGGCCACCTTTTCAGTGTATTGTCTCGTTTGCTGTGCTGTATAGCAGCTATCAGAGTTGCACTAGCTTTGCCATCAGCAAGGCAGGCGAAGCTCGACAAGTCCGCAGTATTGCTCCTCATTCAGCAGAGGAAAGATGTTGAGGCCGTACCTATCTCATTTCCAATCAGCGTGTGGAATAACAGCCTCTGGTGAGCTGATTCCTGAACCCAGTTTTCCAACAATCCTATTATTTTTAGCTGGAATGATAAAAAGGATGCTAGAAAAATAGCCCAATTTCCAACTCCTGAGAGTTTGGATACCCTGGTAGTAGATGCAGCATAGTGTGCCCCAGCACAAACGTACAGAGGAATGCACTTGTAGTGTAGAGCAGCACTGACCAACATTTGCAGACCAGCTGGGTAGAGCTCATACTGCCATCAGCCCGCAAACTGAGACTGGTTTGAATGCTCTAGTTGCTGAAAAGCTGAATGTCTGAAGCCATAATATGGTAAACCATCTTTGTGAGGGTGGAATGTCATATTTTTGATTGTTGGGCAAAGTACTCAACGTAGTCAAAAAACCCCCAACTTTGATGTTTGTTCATGCTTAGGAAGATAAGATGTCTGTGGACATACTGATCGTAGGAGAACATAACTATGATGACTGCATTATTAGAGTTTCTTTTAAAAAAAAATATTTTGTGAGTAGTGAAGTGAAGGTCACTGCCACATTCACTCTCTGCATTTTTTCCATTTTTGATTTCATACTTCCTCTACCCTGTTTTGTAGAACTGAACAAAGAAACTTCAAATTTGTGCTGCCTGGAGAACAAAACCACTGTTTTCAATATCAAACCGAGATTATTAGTGTTGATTATCAGCAAGATTTGCAGTGATATATGCTGTGAAATATTGGGAATTAGAATTGTAGAATGAAAATCTTACATGTTGTTATTGCACACCCCGTCCCTTTCACGTTGGCTAATTCCTTGGATTATCCTTTGCATAATTCTTTGCAGCAGAGTGTCAAAAGCAGCTCCTCTGCTAATTGTGTGTAGCCTGTGTCACGTTTTCTGCTCTCATACCCTGTTTCACTTGTAATCATTCCAGTATTTACTTAGAGGAGGAGAGAACATAGCTAAGAAGGAAACGGGGTACCATCTGAGTACTGGCTATGACACATCTGCTGCATTGAGCTGTTCGTTTCAACACTGGTAGCAGGAAGCTCTGGCTGAAGTTAACTTGGATGACTTGGAGAAATCTGTAGCCTCAATTAATGTTTTGTTTTAGTGATTCCTCAGAGTGTAATGCTCACCAAAGTTTTTGTGAGAAGTAACAAAATCTCTCTAAAAGCATAGTGGTACGTGTTAGCACTGACTTTAGAAGTATCGTCCATAGACTGTGTGACCAAAGTCAGTATCAGCCATGGCTAACAGCATAGGACTTTCACGTAAGGTTAGGATGTTGTCTAGAGTTGCTAGTCTAACACTAAACTGTTAGAGAGTTCACTTACCGGATTTTGGTGACACTAGCAGGTTTGTTTTTTTTTTAATTGGGCTAACCTCTTTTTTCTTCTATATGTAATGATAATTCAGTTTGACATATTACTGGTGGTTTTTGTCATAGATGTGTAGGCTCTGTGTCTATATAGGGCAAATGGGCGTACGTTTCTGTATGGGTATGCAGTGCTTTCTCTGGCATGTTTTTGTGTATTAAATAAATGTAGGATAGCCATGCCCGTATGTGAGGTGACATGTTTATGGCTATAGAGCCATTTCCTCCTTTACTGGGAAATGGATTTGTCTCCTTTTCACATATCAAGACCTCTGATACCTTTTCAAGTGTTTGCTGTATTTCAGATCTGCTGATCACAGTTTTATTTACTGATAGGGGAACTGTGGCAGTAGTTCTCTAATGGAGGGATATATAATGCTGACATCAAGAAAATGTTGGATAGGAGACATATGGATAGATAGCTGCATGTTGGAATATAGGCAGCTATTGTTTAGTCTGATGGTGATTTCTTAGCAGATTATAGACAAAAGTTCCCGGTGATAATCTGTTTCCCTCTCTGCCCATCATATTGAGGTGCATCACTTCCCTCTAAATTTTCCCAGTCTATTCTCCATACATGATGTTGAGGGAAGCCAGAATAGCTATTCCCCATTTGCAATATTTATGGATTCACAGGTGAAAGAGGTTGGACTCGATGAAAGAATTTTTCTGTCTTAGCCCCTTCCTCATCCTTTGACAAATGCAAATTGTTTTTGCACTTGTAGAAAGAAAACTGCTTGGGAAGTTGGAATACCTTGGTACTGAACGTGCTAGAGCTAGATTGCTGTGTTGTTCATGTGAAATGAAGAATGGACAGAATATGTCAAACATTAACACCATAACAGATAGTAAACTGTTTTGCTTTAACTGGTGGAAGAATGTGCAAAGGGAGTTTAAAATAAACAGTCAAATAATAATCAAGCATTTGCCAGTGTTTAACTCACTGTGTTAAGTAGAATGTAGTATCTCAGTAGGAACTACCGAGTTACATGATATTTGTATACTGAGAAAAATATCTTGAGGAAATATATATAACATGCTTGGCTGAACTATGTCCTATGCTTGGCTGAACTGAATAAGCATATAACACTTCCCTCCCCAGCCCCCCCCGCCCCAGTACATACACTTGCGTATTCCAGCCTCTTCCACTGCAGCTATCTGACAGATAGTCCTCAGGTTTGTCCTCACTGCAAGAGATCCAGGGTATTTCTCACTGTGTTTAGAGAACGCTGTCTCTTTAAAGGATTGAGAATATGTGTTTCCTTCTAAAGATTTCTGTTATGAGAGAGACTTTTTATTCCACATTTTTAAGGTTAGTTGCCCTTTTTATTCCTCTCAGTGTAGCTTGCTGTTCCATCTTTTATATGCACAGTGATTTTAGGTTTCAGTCCTACAAGCGGGTGCAGTGAAACAGAAATTTTTCTTATCTCCAGTTTTCAGTTTGTCAGCAGTGTGCTTAAGAAAAGTCTTCTGCAAGCTAAGCCTGAAGCTTGGAAGATGTTCTGGTGTTCTCTAAGTGAACATCCCTCAGTGTCCGAGCCACACTGCAGTGAAATGCATGAAATTTATTTGTATCTACTTATATGATGTAAAGTATGAGAAGTTGTTTTATTCAGCGTATTTTCTAGGATACCTCTTCAGAAATGACAGGGGTAAAAGATAATGGGCTTACTGTCATAGGGGCAAGATGACTAACTCACGTCACCTGATAACCCAGGAGCAGAGCCAGATGGCCTTGAAGATAGGGAATCATCAGATACAAGCCATCAGGCAGGGTACTACTTTCACTCTAATATTTAGGGTAATTGTGTAGAAAGGAGCAGAAGTGGAAATGCCTTCAGGAGAAGGGAGAGGAAAGACTAGTGCCATGGAGAACAAAAGACTGGTAGGTAGAGATCTCAACCACTGTATGGTCCTCAAAATAGAAGTGTCTGAGTTCATGTGTACTCTCATTAACTTACCTTCAAAATCCCATATAGACTGTGCTGTTTTAGAGTTAAATGTGTGCTTTGCTTTCTAATTAACCCCCAAATCCTCTTGCAATTGCCGTATTAATTTAATTAGATAGTTTGTACGTAAGAGTACTATTTTGGTAGCCACCTTAACTTTATGAGTAAAAGGGGGAGATGTAAATTAGGTGGACTAACTGAGTTGGACTTGTTGCAAAGTTTATTGAAAGAATATTTGAATAGTAGAAGGTAGAGTGTGAAACAGCAATGATAGTGTGTAAGTGGTTTTTTATATGCTGAAATGTATCATTTACCCAGGATACCTTGTCTTCCTTTGTTTTTGCTCTGGGCCTGCAATAAAATGCTTCCTATCTATATTAGTTAGCAAATACTCCAATGTAAAATATGAGAATAGCAGTACATTATTTCCTCTTGCTTACATGTTTTCTGTATTCTAGCAGCAGTGAAATCTTGCTATGTGATTGCGTTTCATTTTGAGATGGTTAGCTGAATAAGCAGTAGGACAAGCAAGCAGTAAGCTGAATGAAGGAAAAAGAAATAAAATTTTACAGCACATTCTTGTTGTAGGAGTGTGCAACACAAAATTGTGTGACTCAAATCCTCAATCTGGTCTTCATGATTAAGCAATAAAGAAATTACAAAACAAAGTTATCATCCTTTTGAAACTTGTGCTCAGTTGTGAAAAAGCAAAGTATTTAACATTTCTCAAAGGAAAACATCTTTTGTTACTTGATGTTCACTGGTTGTGTTTTTTAGTTAACAAAACTGTTTGCATTAGGGTGAAATTAAGAACTTTTTTGTAGACACTACACATTTTGTAAGGCTGATTTATTGAATTTTTATAAAAGGAAACAAAATAGTTAAAGTTTGTGGTAAAATGACTGGTGTGCTTTGTTGTAAGGACTGGAAGAATATACTTAGGTTATGCTGTCAACTTTATGTAGTTTGGTTACACTGCCTAAGTAGAAATGTCTTTGTGCATTGCATGTTTGTGCCATGCCTGGCGTAATGGAGTGCTTATCCGGGAGCAGGTCTTCTCAGCAGCAGTAGAGTACAACCCTCTAATAATATTGATACTCTGAAATCTCCCAGATTTTTCTGCTTATATCCAGCAGAGATGTCTCTATGTGTTTTGGTTTTTGGTTGTTGGTTTGCGTTTTTTTGTATTAAAAACTGTGAGTGTATAATGATTATTGAAGTCTATCAGATCACTGATGTGCTCTGTACTTCCCAGACAGGACTTGCCTGAAAACTTTAAAATGGCAATTTCTTAACCTAAGGAATTTTTCATTCTTGTAATTGGGATCTTGGATATATTCAACACGGGATGCTCCTGCACCAAGAAAGCAGGTGTTAGATTCTTCCTTGAGTCTACAACAGTTGCTTTTCTGGACATTAGTGGTACCAGTTTTTAATGTGGTTAAGGAGCTGAGGACCAGACAGAAAGTCAGTCTCTTCAGGGATGTATTATCAGAGTGAAAAAGGGACTTTCAACTCCAATTTCCCTTCCCAGCCCATGCCCTCAGCTCCTTGGGCTGATGTGAGCCTGGTGGGTGGCACTGCTCTGTTACTGCACAAGCCTCTTGTCCTCACCATGGCTGCATTCAACCCACATGGGAAAGAACATGTCTGGGTCTCATAGACCTGTATGCAGTGGGCCATATTTGAGAACTCTTTAGCTGAAGCAAATGCCTGTCACCTTACATACAACGACAGCTTTACATCAGCTGTTAAGGTAGGTCAAGCAGGCTATGGGTAGTAAAAATGAACTTAAACGGTATGGACTGGAGAACTTCAGTTAGTCTCCTGGGTCTGCTTCCATGTCACAGAACAGTAGGACATAAATGTGGAGGGACCCCAAACAGACTGTCCTATGCTTCTGTGGTTCAGCAGACTGCAGCCGTGCCCTTCTTGGCAGACATTCATGAACAACCCAAGACTTGCCAGGCAGTATCTTCAAGTGTCCTTACTGCAGCTGGATATTGGCCTGGCTTGTAGAGTTTCCTTTGGGTTATTTCACTTTCAGGTATCCTACGGACTGACTTAGTTGTTGATAGCTTGAAGCAAAGGTTTGGAGCAGCCTGTACTGCCATGGATTGTCCTTCAGAGCAAGCTGTGTCTCTCCTCATTGTTGGTCTAATGTAGATACAGGCAGATTCTGCTAGACACTCCTTGCTTGCATTCAAGTAATATACTTTTGTGCATATTTAAGTGCTTAAGAACCTTTAAGGATTTGGGAGTAGGTGCTAAGCACTAACTTTTCTTAAAAGGAATATAATTTAATACTAATGACCCTACCAGGAATGGACGTTTTGTTTGATGGCATTCAATCAGGTGGAATATTTTAATTTATTTTGGAATAATTAGACAATTATTAATGTGATGCCAAGAAACTTCTGTTAATATTCCGAATAGTATTAACTTAAAAATAGACAATATTATCACAGTCAAGTGTCTGTATTGATAGGTAACAGTATTGTGTAAATTCGGCCATTGATTCTATTCTAAACACACACTCCTTATCCTTACTCTTTTAGTACAAAATTACATCTCGTTATGGATAATATGTCATGTCTCCCTAAAAATGTGATCTTGATTTTCATCCCATGATGATACTTTATTCAATAAATCAAAATCTTCTTCAACAGTTAGCAGCCAACTTATTTAATGGTTATTTCTGAAATGTTGATCCAGGGAATTTAGCAGTTAACGGTATTTATACATTCCAGAAGCATTAACAGGTTAGGTTATACTGGAATTCAGTAAATATCCATGCAGCGTGTGGGAGAACTATATGCCATGCAGTGTCTCGGCAATTGGGTGCCAGACATCTCATGAAATACCAAATGTAATAATAAAGTTTATAATTATGATACTGTCAGGAGGCACACATTGTCCATTATCACTGGAAACAGAGGGAGCAGGGCCTATCGCCCAGTGTTTAGACTGCAGCATTAGAACACTGCCGATGTCCTTATCTTCTGGAGATAGTTTTGTACTGAATCAGTGGGTTTTACACATTCTTCTGTATGAAAAAAATGCTCTTTGCCTTCTGAGTGTTTCTGAAGAAAATAAAAGGAGGATAGTTTTTCTGTGTGTCAAGGTTGTTTCCCATTTCTGCAAGTGAAGTTCAGCAAACAATCTCTTGTAAATCTGTAATTTTCCCAGTAGCTTTTTCCCTTTGGTTGCTGGTTTTCCTTTATTGCTATCTAAAATGGACATACCACTAAAATCAGTAAAAATTACTGTTCACTAGCTACAGTCTACATGCTCATAGGCAGTTGTGTGCTGGCTGCATTGTACCTGATCTGTTTATCAGCTGTGGGTTAGGTAACACCAAAGCAAGCCAGGACTCCTAGAACTACTACTATTTTTATTTTTTTTTTTTTCCATCTTTGTGCAACTGACATTTTCTCAAAACATGTCTTCATCAGAGTTTTTTTACTTCTGTTCATTATGACAAAACATGGCAAAAAAGACAGAACATAAATTACAGCTGCAGCCTTGAAGTTTGAAGTTGCATTTTAGCCATACTACACTGTGTATTGTTATTATCATTATCTTTTGGTGCTTGTATCTATGTAAATTACATTAAAAATAAGATCAAGGCAGACATGAAATATCGGTGACATAAGCAGAAAGAAGATGAACAAGCTATTATGAGATATGAAAAAAAGAAAAAGATGCCGTCTTTAATTTGACAGTGAACCAAACCTCACCAATGGTATAACATGAAAATTTTTTTGACAAATATTCCCCCTAAAGCTTTGTAGTGTCCATGCCCCCGATGGCATCTCAAATGTGTTAGCAACTCCATTGTAAAGTCTTATAAGAACACAGCTTTAGGTTGTTACCTAAATTTCTGCTATTTAGAATGTTGTATTATCCTGCTTTGCCTGAAAGCAGGCACACTTTTTTAAAGATATGTATGTTCAAACTATTTACATGAACAAATTGTCATAAATACATTCTTTGATACCCAGGTTCTCATATTTTCTGGGGCCTGCTTATTAAAAATAATTTCACAAAACCTGCCTTCAGTCAAAAGTGTCTGGTAAATGCTGGTGGTTTGAAGTTTAAATAGAACTTCATACCCTACATAGTAATATATTTACTTATTATATGTGTCTCTAATGGATTCAAAACTTGTAAACAGAGAGCTGGATTCAGGCATCAAAACTAGGAGTACATGGTTCAAGTAGGCCTACCTTTTAGATATGTATACATGGGTTATTTTATTGGAAAAAAAGTATTGCAGTGAAAGATTTGGTTCCTGAAATTAGATAGACTCATAATCTGGCATAAGTCTATGTACTGAACTAGCAATTTTCCAACATGACATTTTATGTAGTGTTAGAGAGTATTGGTACTCAATGAAATGCATAGTTCCCTCATAGTAGTCTTTTAAACTTTTTGCTCTCATTTATATTAATTCCTAAAAAAATGTACTTTAGGGCTTTCCTACACATCTTACATATCCAGAACATGGAGTTTTTATAGCACAGGATAGCTAGATGTGAGTGAGTCTGTTAATTGTCAGCCAAAGGAGGCTGGGATCATAGGAAACATCGGTATAATTTTTTGCTTTCTTTTTTTCCTCCGATAGAATAAAGTTACTTAGATAAGTAAAATTTTAGTATTAAACAGGTTTTTATTTATCCCACCATACTGAAGGAATCAGGAAGAGACAGTTGTACTGGACCACTGCTGCCATTCAATCAATTTAGTGCCAAAGGTAGCTTGGGTCACAGTCAGGCTAATGTGAGCGTGAAACTCGCAGCTACAGAGCTTGCCAGCAGGAGAAGACTTAGAATAGCTGTGCTTTAGGGTTTCTGTAATGTTACGGTTTTGAGCTTTCCTATGTTGACATCTTTTGGCTATTATGTGCAATTCTGGATTTAAGAAAACGAGATGTAGGCACAATGTTGTGAATTAGGAATTCCTGATTTTTCTTGGAAAGGAAGTTACTGAGTTTAGTATACCTTAGTTTTCAACCTGTTAAAATGAAGGGAGGAAAATATACCTTACTTCACAAGAGAATTCTGAGAACTAATCCTTACATGTACAGCATTGTAATTAAACAGTGATAATGTAGGTGATACTTTTGAGATGGAGATTATAATTCAATTTTTTGTTTTGCTATATATGCTTAGCCTTTGCTATGGTTTGGCAGTGTGATTTTTGTCATTAATCATTCAATGTAAGATAAAGGCTGTTTAAGAAAAAGAAACTTGTATTTTAAGTTGAAGGAAGAGGTCTCTTTTTTAAAAAGTTTTACAATTCAAAAACTGAAGTGGAGGTTAAGCAGCTGCAAGGAAAAAAGAATCTTCTTAATAGTCAAATGATTCTAAATTAAAAAGGAAAGAAAACAAACAATCAAAAACCCTCATCAAGTTCTTTGGGAAACAGAAAAGGAGGAAAAAGTCTAAGGAAAGCCAAAAGAGCTAATGTTACAGTTGTCACAATTACTCATATCCTATGCTAGAGATTGAGGAAGCTAGGTAAAAATGAGCCAAAACTGGTCTTGGATCTCGTGGATATGGCTTCTGCTCATGTCAGCGTTTGCATCTGAGACTTGGTTTAAAATCTGGCCTTAATCTTTAGCAAAAACTGTTTAATTATGTAGTTCTAAAATAAAAGAGGAATGGATTCTGCATACCATGTATGTACATTAATTGGATTATTTTTTCAGACATACGCAGAAAATCGTATTTTTATTAGTTATATTTTTCAATTATTTGTCATATTGTTATGCTTTGTTTTAGACAATTTCAGGAAAAATACTTTTCCTGAAATTCTTTCAAATTATACTTCTTAGTATAGTCAATTAAATAAAAAAATATTTTGCAGACAAATAGCATGACCCTTATTTATTAGGTACCTCACAGACTGCATTGAGACTATTTACATGATTGTTGAACAGGGCTTGCTCCTCTGAAAATTGCACTTCATGGACAACATACAAAAATATTTTCTTATGCTTTATGTAGGCATATGACAAGAAACATCATTTACATGTAGTAATAGAATGATTTATTTGTACACAGAGAAGTAACTTGTATATATACACGTGTGCAATGTTGTGTAACAGAATCTTTGTTATGTACCTGTGTAATTTACTAAAAAGTGACCCCCGTAATTTGTGTTTGTTCTGTGAGTAATCTTAATATTCCAGCTTGTAAAGAACTTTGGATACTTGGCATTTCAGTAATTGTTGCATCATGGGAAGTTTTTTACTTTATCCCATAAATACCTTCCAATTATGCCACTTTAAGCCCAAGTCAGTTGAGAAGCACTCAAAATGTAGCTCGTAAGTAGCTCTGATAATAATTAGCTGTAGCATTTATGTATAAAAAGATATATTAAGTAATTTTGTAGCATATATTATTTATAGTTGTTTCTTTTTTTCCTTGTAAGGCTTAACACAGTTCTGTGCATAGGCATTTGACAGTAGCCCCATTAAAATGGTTAAAAACATTCCTAAAATGAGTTGTAGAAAACAACTCTGTGGTATCCGTAGAAATGTATGATAATGTGGTTTAGAACAGAAGTTTTGTCATATTTGGTTGAGATGATCCTAATATCCCCGAGTGCTTTCGGATATACACACAAATACCTACTCTATATATACTCAGTTTCTGTTTTTAACATTTGTTTTCCTTCCACCCTCTATTCTGATTATTTACTGTAAAGCAGTCTTTGTTTCATTGATTTCTGTCTGTCTACCAATGAATAAAGTTTGCTCTTCTCACACACACATCTGTCAGTACTGTACCAAGAGTCAATCCCACAAGAGGCAAATTGAAGAAATGAAAACAAATAAGTTATAAAATAAAATGACAATAATGTGCAGTAGCATAAAGATTGCTTTGGGCTGCTTTTGAAAAAGACAGCTAATGACTTGCCCTCTTGGATGGTACGGGAGGGTGGGGGTCCTGTCTCCAGCTCCGTGCAGGAGGGGCGGGAGGTCAGCAGGGGAGGGAGCACAGAGCTGCCTTTTCATGGCACCTTTTTCCCTCCACTGTGACTCTGGACAAGTTGCAGCACAGGCAAAATTCTGCGTGTTTACAGTGTGTAGCTTCTTGTAAATAAGGTTATCACGGGGATTAGAGCACTGTGAGTCAGGCTGCTAGAATCAGGCCCAGAAGTATTACCACGTTTTACTGGATTTCGTGTTGCTGCAGATGTTAACTGACTGACATTTGTGAATCTTTTAAATTCCTCAGGAAAAAAAAAAAAGAACTGCAGAATATTTCAAGATGCAGCTTTTTTTTTTTTTTTTTCCTAAAGAAAGCTTTCTTTTTCAAACAAATGATCTAGCAGTAGAATTTCAATAACAAGCACATATATGAAAATGTATTTACACAGACAACTGGTAGTGTGTTTAACATTTATAATACTGGCCTAATGCGGCTGAAGTATTCAAGTCTCTTTTAAGATTGTAATTGAAGTAACATGATATAAATGTAAACTTTAGCTTAGAGCACACAGAGCATACAAGACAGTTTGACACCTTCATTTCAGCAGTAAGAAATTACCATTGTCTCTTGTTTCTTGCTTCTAGCTTATATGACCAAGCCAAAAAGTAATTACACAATTAGGGTTGACATACTGGTTCCTGTAATATTTCTTCCTGTAGTTTTTTGGTGGCTTATTTCTACTTCAGATTTTCCAGTCCTTTGTAATTCATACCGAGATGTCCATTTTCATTGCAACAAATTTACTCATGAAGATTGCAAGTCTTGCATAATTTAATGATGAAAAGGCAGCATTTCATTTTCTCCAAATGTAGTTATTTGTAGATTAAAGATAAACATTTGTGGAGCTAATATGGTTTTTGTAAGAACTTTATCACCAACTTGAACATTGAATTGTTATGTACAGGAATGGAAAAGTGTTTCTGTGTAAATAATTACAGGATTATGCATTCTAAAAAGAAGGATATGCAGCAATGTGCAATGTCTAATCTGGAAGGGAACCACTCTCCATAGGTCAGGTAATATTTAGTTTGCTGTATTCTGCATGTATAGAATAGGAGTTATTGACATTTTCCAAGTTGTTGGGGGCAGTTTATAGTGAGCACCGTTCAGTGTCTCTCAGGGCCAGGGGGGGCCAGGTATTCAACAGGAGTAGGTCAGATGAAAAGCAGCCCTACTACCCTTCTTGTCCTTGGCTCAGCTTGTTTTCCTGTGTCTGTTCCTCATTTCTGGAGTGTATAATGCAGTGTGAGTCCTGTAATTCTATACCTTAAGACTTGCCATCTTCAGGAATACTTGGGGACAGTTGTGCTTAATCACTCAATGATATAGTTATGTTTGGGACTTTTATCGGATGATGCATAAGAGCACTATATGGTATTGTTAAATGTTCTCTGGGTCTTTTTTATTAAAAATATAATAATTTTAAAACTGTGCTTTTTGACCATTTCTACACCGTATTCTCAGAACAGAATGATAATGGGATAGAGATTCTTGTTGAGTTTAGGTGCAGGGTTAGACATCTGCTGCAGGTTTAAGCTGTCCTTTGCTACCACAGCTAAACTGGCTGTTCACATTTCTTGTTTTGAGGTTTCGTTACATTTGATATGGACACAGGAGCTTCATCTCATCTTGGAGCCTAGTCTGTCATTATATAAAATACAATGGAGGGCTGGGAAGGAAGTATAGTGAGTTTGCTGGTGACAAGCCAAGTGGAGGGGGTTTGCCAAGTATTAATGATTTGTATAAAGCTGCATCTACTTTTCAGCCAAATGAATCTGTTCTGCCTTGGTTTCTCACAGTGACAGCATCAAGATATTAGTAGCTTTGTAATAAAGTTATTTTTTTACATGCCCTTTAAATTCTTGCTACCACCTTCTGCGTCCAGTACCCCTGGGGAGGGGCTTTTTACCTCAAATTTCCCTGTCTCAGTTTTGCAGTTAGGGAAGATTACATAGTTACAGGTACAAAATAGACTTTCTGCTCTTTAAAATTAATTCTTCCTCTCCCACCCCTCCTCTCCGAGATGTCACTGGGTTGCAATATCTTTCCTGCAAATCAAGGCTTACGACTTTGAACAGTACTGTGTTACAGGGAGCATTTCTACAGGAAAAGACAAAAGGAGAAGGATGCTTCTTGTAATGGGCTACTGCTGTTTCAGCCAGTTAAAAGAATAACTGGAAAATGAGAGTACACATAGAGGCTATTAAATCATTAATTACAGCATGTACTTCTCTCTCTAAACACAGACAAAATACAGTTAAGAGGTACCAGAAAAAAATAACTTTCCCTGATTTTGAAACTAAGTGCAGGATGTGAGATACCAAGCAGGAGCTATGCACTAAGTTATATTTTTTTTTCTGATGGAGTTTATACCAGCATTTTCCTTAATTATTCTTGATGTTTTGCCCATTATACCATTAGCTTCTTCAGAGGACAAAGATAAGTTGCCAGTATCCACAAGAGCGAAGTGTGAAAGCATTTAATTATTGATATCTTGGTAACCAAGGTTCCAAAATGACGTTGTCAAAATCCATAATGATCAGACAGAAAATGTATCAGCTTGTTGTTGAAAAATATTGTTCAGACTGTGTGGGATCTGAACATGCATAATCCCAAGAAATTAAACCACCAGTTTCTTGTGTTTCCAGTATGTAACTGATTTACCCAGCATTTCCTGCTCTTGAAAATTCTTATTGTTTATGTTCTCCTCATTCTTTATTTTAATTTTAGCCTTTTCTTGATTGTTAATCTAATACATACGTTTCACTAAATTAACTCATGCTTTTTCAATAGGTGGATCTGTAAATCAGTTAAATGGTCAAGAGTCTAACATTATAATACTAGCTAGCTCCATGTTCTCCATCTCTTTAAAACACAGGTTTCATTAACAGAATATACTTGGTAGCTGTTTAATACATATTTTCTTTGTATCTTGAGTTAAGGATTTCTTTTCTCCCTCCCACTGAAAGCCGTGGGAGGAGTACACAACTCTGGGAAAAATCATTCCAGTGCACCAAGTTTCTGGTTGCAGCCTCCTGGAGCAGGAGCTGAGGGCTGTCATCCAGATCCTCAGAGGTGGAGGGTCCATGGGGAGGTAGAGCAGCACCCAAGAGAAGCTGTAGGTGTCAGCTGTCGGAGCGTTGTCATTGTCCCTGCTGCTGTTGTGTTCCTGGTCCTCTGCCCTCTCGCCTGGGAAGAGCGAAGGATGGAAAGCGTGCTGGGAGGAGAGCACATGTAATGCTGCTTTTGCCAGTGTTGTGTCCCATGGATTTACACCTGGCAGCCTGCCACATGTCATGTAAGGTCACCCCCAGGAAAAGGGCTACAAGCCAGTGTAGTTTTGCAAACCCAGTGATCTTCAGCTGTGCCCTGTGTTTCCAGAATGGGTTTGCACAGGTTTCATTGGGTTGTGCCATTGAAGTGTTGCCATATTGCTCCTCTTTCCTCTTCTGTAGCATAGCTCTTTGCCTGCTGCTTGAGCACAGGATAGCTGAGACCTCAGGGAGCAAGGAAGTTTGTAAACAAATAAACCAGAAAAGTTATCTGAATATATATTGAAATAAGGGAAAGTTACTTGAGTATATATATAGTCTACAGTCAAATTAAAAAAATAAAATAAAATTCCCTTGCTGAAGTGCTATTTACCATTAATATATTTAATTAAAAGATACTTCTGTGTTCCATTTTTCACTCTCTCACAGGTGCCAGAGCTTTCATGTTTATTAATAGCATTAGATCAAATAATGCAGATGTTTGATTTCAGACACTGGGATATGCTGCAGGTTAATCTTTCTAGAAGTGTACACTAACACTATTTTGGCTTCCTTTGTGCCATGAAGTGTTTTATGAACTACTTTCAAAATAGGAATACTAGTGTAAGAAAAAATTACATTTCAATATACTTCTGCTTTGAAGGTTTTTTTCTGTTTCCAACAATGGATCTTAATGTGTAAGATATCCCTATAAAATTGTTACATTATAGAATATGCATTTCATAAAGGCAAAGCTATTTAGGATTCTTTTCTTCTAGATACTAGAGGTTTTACTTTCTTTACTCACTGATTATGTCTAACAGTTTAAATAGCTTAAATGTGGGTATTTAATTTGTGCCACAGTGCTCTTCCTGAATTTGCTGTTGTTACGGGTATAGAGGGATGCTTATAAAATGAGAGGTCACTGCTGCAATACTCACATACAGCTACTGCAAAGAAAATAATGTAAAAGGTGTTTCTCTACAGCATGTAGCACAGTAGGTAACTAGAAATAATATTTTTTTTTGCTTTTGGCAAATAATGTTCAAGAATTTATTTATTTATTTATTTATTTAAAACAGGTAATTGATGATGCCTGTGTAATGTTTAGGGGCATCTCATCAGCGTTTGTTTTGACCATCCCTATGAGAAAAATACTTTCATAAAATTATGATTTCTTCGCTGTCTCTCATTCTAAATTGTCAGAATCAGCTCATTTATCTGGGATCATTCTTTGCATACCCCAGAGGTTTACTTTCTTCATCATCTTCTAAATGAATAGTACGATGTACTTTTTAACAAAAGTAAATATGGCCCTGGTTTGTTAAACTTCATCCCTTTTCCCTACCTCTCCAGTTTTCTTTGAACTTCTAGTGTCTAGAAGATATGTAATTGATGCCATATGGGTAGTGCTATGTGATAAAGGAATGGACTATACGTAGAATCTAACAGCAGTTATCATTTCTGCATTGCTTCTCGTGTTTCCTTTGATGTCCTATATCTTGATAGAGTGTATGCGGGGGGGGGGTATTATGACAACTTTTTATGTTTGAACTTCTCATGTTTATTGCTGCTCAAAACCAGAGTCCCCTTGTACTAAATACAATTGAAAAACATATAAGGATGTGAGTCTTTCTTTGAAGGGCTCACAGGATAATTTAGTCAACATTATTTAATTTTCTCAAAATATTGCCTTTTTTCCTTACTTATCAAAAATAAAAACAGTTTATGTAACATCACATTGTAAGGTAAAGTAGAATACTTTGACAGTACTCATTGCCTCAGCAAAACTTCCTGCAGGGTTTTTGTGCCACATTCAGGAGTTCATTACCTGGCTGTAAAACTCTTGCCTGAATGCTGGTAGAAGACAATTTGAAAATGCTGTTTTGACCACTGTTACTTTTTGGCCAATTTTAAAGGGTTTTGGTACTCAAATCTCATTTTCATTTCACTAAAAATTGGGCACTTAACTTCCAGATGCCTTTGAAAATCTCAGCTTCAAAGGAAAAAAGGCAGTCTTTAAAATTATACAAATAAAGGTGAGGTTTACTAGTTTTAGATGAATAGTTATGTTCATGCAGTTTATAAAAAAAGACTTTGATTTTTATAAACCGTCATGTTCCAGGTCTTGCTGTGCACATTGTTTAACTGTGGAAGGTAATTTTATTTTAAACAAAAAAGCTTGGCTTGTGTAAGTATGACAGTACAAATTCACTAATCATTGCTGTCAAGGCCCTACTTGGAGTAACACTGGATGGCTGAAGGATGCAGCTCTGGTGCTTGCTCAGGAAATGAGCATCCTGCAGGCGGGCAGGGATAGGAACCGTGCAGCTGCTCTCACTTGCTCTGCACCTTTTACTTCATAGTGGACAACACTGAACCTGACCCACAGTGCAGGATGCTGTTTCTCCTGTGTTCCTTAGAAGGAAATAGGCTAAAATCAGAGTGTTTCTGTGGAGAACTGAAACCCGTCCAATGATAGATTTATCAGTGTTGTTTAGCATCACAGAAAAACTGAAAAAATTGTAGTGTTGCATTAGTAAGGATCAGCATTTCCAACGACAAGCATAGGAGAATATACAGACTTTTTGTCACCTTTGTCACATGCTCTTTTTGGCATGAGGAGGCCACCTGCAGCAATTGCAGATTATGCATGCAGTATATTGATTTTCCTTTTTTTTTTTTTTTTTGCCTAGGTACTTTCAGTATGTCAACAATAACTGCACTCATGTAGCTTATTACTACAGATGATTGCAAAGAATTTCTTAAGCATTAATTAATTATAACATGCCAATGTGAAAGCCAAATTCTGCATTAGTATGCAATTCCATTAAAATTGGTGGAGCTGCTTTTAAACCTACAAGGGACTTGACTCAAAGGTGTATAATGGAGCTTATTGGTTATTGCAGTAATTATAAAGAGAAAGCAGGTGAAAGGAATGAAATGGGTTGGCCCAAGTCTTAGAGCAAATCAGGGTATGAGATAAACTTGAGAATCCTGTCTCTCATTGCAGATTTCTTACAGCTGCCTCACAAGCTCAGATCTATGGTAGGGTTTTCTTAGATTTCTGACTATAGTAATGCAGTGTAGAAACTATTAATTTTTTATTCAAGCTTTGCACAATTCATGGAGCAAACTCTTCAAGTTTTTTATGGAGAACACATAACAAGTGTTGCAGCTAAACTCCTATCTTCTTTCTGCATTTAAAGCTTCTTTCAGTTGTTTTCATAGTTTTAAAAGCTCCTTTCCTTAATTGTAATGCCCTTGGAAAATGTTCTTAGACTTTTCCTCTCGAAGTAGCTGATTTTAAAAAATAATAATTTTAGAAAAAAAGTTAAAGAAAAAAAGGCTCAACAAATTTTCAACCACTCTTAATAATAAAATGGATCTATATAGGTTCATACTTTTTAAAAATAGACCTATATATTTAAAATTATTTTACCTTCATTCATTGTAAGAATTACCACATAATTACCCTTGTATCTCAAGGAACCTTTGGGATAAAGTTTACCAATTTGGTAGAGCGGTGGCTTTAGTTGAGAAACTCCTATGAAGTTGGTCTCTATATGTGTTAACTTTCAATGAACCTAAAAGTAACTTGAGTATTTGGCAGCAGGGGAAAAGCAGTTGCCTGTTACTTTGCAGCATGCCTATTTCTCCAAGTGATGGTCAGGACTCTTAGAAAGAATGCTAAAATTTGAGGCTAGAAGATAGGACCTTTCAACATCCAAAAGATAGACTGTTTCAGGATCAAATAAGGAAAAATTGCTTCTCCAGGGATGAACCTTAAGGTGAATTATAGCTGGGTATCGAATGGAAAATTGTGCATTCCCCTAGTGTCCTTACAATTTTATTGTAGAATCCAGAGTGATGTCTAATTTAAAATAAGTTGTCCATTTTTTCCCATGACTTTTCAGAAACATATTTTTCCTTTGACTTCAGCCTAGTATTTTCAAGCAGGCCAATTTTGCTATTCATACAATTTGAGGAGAAGGAGCAAAGGAGGGGCTAAAAATAGAGCTTATAATGGAACCTGGGTATGTTCTTAACCATGGTGAGACACTTATCTGTCCATTATGTTGTTGACTAATGTTAACTTCTATGCTGCCTTTGTAATGTATTGCATTAAGCTAAATGAAGCTATTGTGAGATGTATCAAGATATAGTCACGTAGGTTGCTTGGCTATTTGCTCTTGTTAGTATTGTATGTGATGGACTTTAATAGCTGTGAAGGGCTCCTGGAGTATCTCTGATCAACAGTGTATGGTTTGGTGCCTCATTCTGGAGTTTTTCTGCACTCCAGACTTGCACCCACTTCATGGGAAGTTGCACAAGTGTAACAGCTACCTGGCCAGGCTCATAAATACTACCTGAGTAGGTGTTCTCATAATAGATCTCTAAGTCATAATTTCCCCTTTTTGATGAGTAGGGTGGATGTGGGGGTGAGCGTCCGTACGGCCGTGGTGTGTGGGAGAGAACGGTTCTGTATGTTCTAATCCTGCAGGCTGCTCTGCTGCCCCCGGGGTGGTCGGAGGGATGGGTTGGAGGGGTGCATGCTGGCTGGAGGGTCTCTCCCCGAGGCTGGGCTCTGCTCTTACCTGTCCCCATTGCAGCCCTGGGGAGCCCTGCTGCTGACCCCCCTGGGCTGCTGGCTCTCCCGTCAGCTCTCCGAGTGCGGAGGTAGAAGGCACAGCTTGCCTGAGAACTTCCCTTACGTGTGCGTTAGAAATCTATAAACAAGTATTTACCTGAATGCTTCGCTGGCTCCAGGCAGGGTTTGCAGGGAAAGGTGATATCAATCCTCTGCTGTCTCAAAACTCCTTCCACTTGTATTCAAATCAAAGTAACATCAAGTGGTTCTTACAGCTTTGACATAAAGAAGCAATAATATCCTGGACCACACTTATAAAAAGTCTTTAAATATGGTTTTAGGCAATGCAGGCTGTAGTAAGACACAGACATGTGCTTATACTGCAAGAGAATTCTGTTTTTTGTGTAAACACTGGATTCTTCTTTCTAAAATTTCGTTATGTTTTCCAGGCAAGGCTCTTATGTATGTTTTGTTAAGGTGTGTATTTTGTTCGTAGAGCTGGGGTTCATACGTGCAGTTTTCTGTTCTGCAATGTACACATAAAATCTCTCCTTCTTCCTCTCCTCTTGTTTATCAAGGTACATTACAAGAGGCTGGTACCAGTTCTCTATCAAGGTAGATTGCAATTCATACGAAGATAAGCAAGGAAATTCGAAATTCAGAGATTAGGCTGCCTTTATTTCTCATGGCACTGTGTGTTTGCTAAGTTGGTGACCCTCTGCACCTGCAGATGAATTCATACGTCATGCAGTTTAATGTGATGCTGGTAATCCAGAATTATTGAGTGTTCTGGTTTGCATTTTTTGTTTGGTTTTAAGTTTGTTCCAGTGCTGCAATAGTATATAAATACTTGGGATCTCTTTTCTTTTTTTCTTTTTTTTTGATTTTGTTTTTGTTTTTCCTGAAAACAGTTATTTCTTTAGAAGGTTATTTAGAAGTTTGAAAAATAAATTTCTTTCTTTGCAGGCACATTTCTGTTGCTTTCTCAGTAGTGTTTCTTTAATGACAGCATGACTGGTTACTTTTAGAAATTGTATGAAAACCAAGTACTCCTCAGCCTATTGCCAAGCATTGTTCTTCAGTATGTTTTACAAGAGGTACTTTTCTTGTTGTTTTTTGTGTTAATAATATATTATTTCTGCAGACATGTTGCTACTTATTTTCTGCCTTAGGGAAAGTGTTAGTTCATGAAAAAAGCACATCTATTTTTAGATCGATGATCAATACAAACAAACCACAAATTGTAGAAAGCGTGGATGGACACATTCGTACGTGTTCAACCACATGGTTGGCAAAGTGGAGGTGCAGCTTTGCCAGGGAGGGCTGCAAATGCTCTGCAAGTAAGGTCTGGGGGATTTGAGCCGTGCTTACGGGATTATGTACGTATCAGCCTGGCACTCGTCAGGTTGGTTATACGCTTTCTTTCACAATGAGCTCGTGTTAATAGAGTTTCTATTTTCTTGATTTGGCAGGCTCGCACACTTGATTGAATGAACTTTCAGCTAAGTTTCTGAGCAGAAGGTGGTTTATGACATAATTGCTCTATATGTTGATACATCTTTTATCATAATTGTTTTACATTGTTTTAAATGAAAGAGCAAGAATAATAGAAGATGTTGCAGAAAGTGGATTTTTTGTTCTGTTATTCATGATACTAAAAATTACCCCAAATAAGTATCTTCTGAAAAAAAAAAAAAGAGTGAGTTTTAGTTCCAAAAGCAGCTTATTTTTATCAGTCTATACAACGAACCAGTTAATGATCGTTAATCTAGAGAGGTGCAATGCTTTTATACTGTTGTTTCCCCCTTTTTATGAATAGAATTGTACAAAAAAAGTTCCCATTGTGTAGTACTGTGAGTTTTGTACAACCATCTTTTATCAACAGATGGCAACCAGAACATGAAAAATAATTAAAAAATAAAATGAAAAGAAACCCAGAATGAATTAAAGTGCTTCTTTGCGTTCTGATCTGCATTTTTGGTTTAGAATTTTTATGGTGAATTGCCATATTATCTGTTATATCAGTTTACAATGAGGCTCCTATCAGACATAAAACAGATTTATAATACCATTAAAACACAATATCAAAGAATGAATAAGCAATTCAATAAAATTACAATAACACAAAGATAAAATGAAAGCCTTTTCAATAACAGTTTTATGCAAGAACATTTTGCAGATAAATATGTGTTTATAGATCTTTTAAATGCACATTTATTATACTGCTTCTAATAGAGCCACAGGGGTTAATTTTTTCTGTGTGTTGTCTTTTATAAGTGGTTCAAAAGCCAGCTGCAAAACTCTTCAATAGATTGTTTTGTATCTTTGAATTGATTTTGGTAAAGGGAGCATTTACAGTACTACAGTATAGTTTGTATGTACACATGAGTCAATACGAGCGTGCCATGTATTGCTGTGTGCTCTAGACAACCTTATAAGAATCAAGGCAATTCCAAGGAAAAATAGGAAAAAAAATTAGCTATTTTCTTTCCCAA
>VYZX01004978.1:73660-78660 GCA_013401335.1 Brachypteracias leptosomus | reverse complement strand
CCATTAAAAAGGCTGAGCAGTAAACAGAGGAAAGGAGTGACTTCATAGAATAGGGTTAAACCAGGCAGTTTGTCCATCCTTTTCCAAGGGTAGAGCTGTGCACGGAAGCTGCCTTTGATCCTGCTCTGTAAAAGTGGCTGAAGTGCTGGGGCCTGGGCTGTGGGCCCTGGGTTGGAACTGGCCTATGGATGAGTCACAACCCAGCAACATGTTTTGTTCCCCAAGGCCCTAGAGGCAGAACCTGGCCCACCTGGGTGAGGCCCCACCTGCCCCCAGGTGATCATGGTTGGGGTGGTGGGTGAGGCTAGAGGAATATTAACCAGGAACTGACCAGTTTGAGACAAGAAATAAGGAGCTGATCAATTTGAAGAGAGTTCTTGTTGGGGCCAGTTGGAAAAATTCCTGTTGGGGGCACCTTGCTGAGCTCTCTCTCAGTGCTGTGTTCCCCCTTGGCTGATTTGAGATGGAGAAGGGCAAATAGATGAAGGATAAAAGATGAAGTTATGCTGAGGGGATGTTGCCAAGTTTGACGTTGGCCTGAGGAAGAAGAGAGCTAGCAGCATGCTGGCAGAGGGAGAAAGTACCTTTTGAGGGTGCTTCTCAATCAACTTCAGCAGTTTGTATCTGGGATTAGCCATCATTGTGCTGCTTCTTTACCAAGTTTGTTTTCTAGGTGATGCTTTCCCTTTCAGACATTCCCCTTTATATTTAAACCTTTCCCTGTTATCCCATGCTGAAAAGAGAAGTCTCCATGTACCAAGGCCAGGTCTTTTCTTCAGGATCACTGCTGTATTGTTCATTTATGTACCTTCTCAGAGGAGGGACAGAAACCTCTGACGTGGGGAAAAAAAAAAATCCTGTTTATTTGTATCTGAATGCCTGCTCACGAAGTATTGGTGGGACTTGTGGTGCAATTTTCTACCTCTGTTGAGGGCCCCCCTTAGTGATAAGACTCTAGAAATAAGATATTCTTTGTGCTTTTTGACTGTACCCTAAAAGAGATAATACTGATAAAAACTAAGGACTCAAGTTTTCACATGTTTAATGTTTCTTGCTGAGTGTAGTGTGGAGTTCATGTCCAAGAAGGTTCTCTACAAAAGCAAACTATATCCTTGTTTGGTTTGAAAAGCAGGAATAGGTGAGGATTATCCACTACTATAGTAGTAACTATCATTACTACTACTATAGTAGTGGTTGCTTAGTACCTCTTTTGGCTCCTGTCTCTGCTGAGGATTTCTGGACAGTAAAAACTCAAAAAGGAGAAGGCAGTGGTCTGTGCCTCTTAATGACACATACTGAAAAGAGGAAAGAAGCTAAATTTTGTAATAAAGAAGTCTACTCGAAAGAATTGTGCTATGTTGAAGGCACACTTCTGTGATGCAGTGGAAGAATAACGTACGCTATTGCAACAAGAAGAGACTTCCTTGCCAAATGTACTTGAATTTTATTAAGTCCTACCATCTGCTTTCTTTGCAGTGTTCTTAATTTATTGAGAAAAATATCTAGGTGGTTTCCATCTTTAAAAAAAATGCCTTACAATTCTAATTCTTTATTTTTGCTTCTAATATCCTTTTGTTGATGCTTCTTACTTATACCAGATCTCTTGAGTTTCTCTGAGTAGCCATGTCCGAGGAAAACCCAGTTATTTTCAGTTGCTGTCTTTGTAGCATCAGTGGGATCTGTCTTCGGGGAACTGTAGGTTTGTGGCCTTCTGTTTCAAGCCACTCCCAAGTTTCATGTGGGATATTTTCCCCATTTTCCTTATTGCAGAGATTTTCCAGGCCACCAGAGAGGCTTCATTTTATCCAAGGTTGCTTTTTTGATGCAACTTACATTGCAAAGATGGCAGACAGCGTCTGTTTCTGTGAAAGAACATGCCGCTCTTCCTTTGTTTTAAATGCTTTTTTAATATTTTAGGGCTTGTCTACAGAGAGAGATTATATCACGTTATTGTAGAGTGGCAATTTAAAGTAGCAATTTTGAAATGAATTAAATTAATTCAGAATAAAACATTCCTGTTCTGGCACAAATTAATCATGAATAATTAATTACAAATAATTAATGAGGAGTAACTATTCAGTATTTACAAGCCCTTAGCAGTTTTAGATCTCTCTCAGCATCTCTGTCAGAGGTCTGTTTACTGGCAGCAGCACCTCTAGCCTGTGTAACAGCCAGTAGAGCAAGCACCAAATGAAGGTACTTGGGTTTTTGTATCATCTCTCGTAGGTGACTGTCCTCATGCTAAAGGAGGTTTGATAGTGCATGTGATTTTGCTTGCTAGCTATGTTGGTTTTGCAGTGTCCCCATAGTGAATGCTTGTAGTGAGTTTATGGACCAATTGTCATGTATTCTACAATACAAAACGGATAGTTAATTTTGTGAATGTTTCTGTACTGTCGTGAGAGTGTGTTGTGGGGTCAGAGTGGCCACCCTTGACCACAGAGCAGAGGGACTTGGGCGACAGGGCAGCAAGAGTGGCAGCGGTGGCCTTTGCCGTAGCTGTTTTCTTCTGGCACAGTGTTTTAAGCATTGCTGTGTACCTCTCCCTGGCAAAGACAGAGAACATTGTGAATATTAGCTGGTGGAAGACTGCATGTGGGAAGTGGAGTTTTAGCTAAGAGGTTGTAAAGAGGTTCGGGCCAGTGGCCAAGCAGAGCTTGTTAGTGTTCAGGTACGCAGACTCACATGGGCATAGAGGTACTGGACCAAACAGCTTGTATATGCTCTACTCCCTGTATGTGTATACATGCACACAGTGTATGCACACAGAGAGGTGAATGCACTGGAATGAGGTATACATGCTGCTCAGAAAAATACCAAGACAGTCAACATCCCGACAGTTGGCTTGTTGCTTATCCTTTCCAGACCCCCTCCTCTCCTGCGTAAGCTCCCTGGCAGTAAAGAAAGGGCTCATACATTTCCTCTATTGTTGCTTTATTAAAGATACAATAAACTCTCTCCATGATTTTATCTGTTTGTCGTAATGTCTACCAGCACTGCATTCAGATAGGAGCTCGTGTGCAGAGCTGGAAATGAAGTATAAACCTGATTCCATTGTTGGGATGTGTTGCCAACACAGCACTTAACCACCACCCACCATTGACAAACAGTCTGATGGTCACATCTGCATGTCAGTCCCATAAAAGGAAACCCTGAGACTGTCAGAGTGTGAGGCAGAGCATTAGTGATTTCAATTCTGTTTTATTTTCAACTTGAAATGGAGGAAAACAGACAAAAAACAAATAAGAAAGCTAAACAGTTGCGTGAGAGCTAGCAATTTGCTGGGCTCCAAGTGACAGACACTGCATTATCATAATTGTCTCTTCTACATGATAGGACAGAAAAATAATAATGTCATTTTATTTATAGCTGGGGTGCCCCCTTTATGAGAGTCATACAAGTTTCTGCCAAGTGGAGTAGGTCAAATGACATCTTTTGATCAGGCCTGTCCAAAGAGATCAAAGATGAATGGCAGGTAATGGATATCCAATGACAAACCAAATCTAAAACAGAAATAAGGCTGCCAGAGTCTGCCAGTTACCCATTAAAGGCTCACCTAACTAAGGCAGGCTGTTTGACATGTTAGCCGACCACCTAAATCAGCCAAGCGTAGGTGCTAAAATTGTGTATTATCATTGGAAATGGCTATTATTTCCTCCGTAACATTTCTGTTAAGGCTTTGTTTGCGTAGGGCTGACCTGCAGTCTGAAGAAGTAGAGTCCTGAGTGAAGCAAAGCCTTCAGGCTCTCAGCAGGTCAGAGCTGTTCATAACCATTACCTAGTTTTAATTGTTTCTTTCTAATAGAGAATTGACATCTTCTTTTGATTCTGCAAAAAGCTGCTTTTATATTCTCTGTGGATGAAGTCTTGCATCTTTTTATCATCCAAATATGTGAGACGAAAGTCCATAAGCAATGTCATTGTGTTCCCATAACATGGAGAATAATTTGGGCAATATCCATGGGGGAATTTGGAATGAATCTGATAGGGTTGAGGGCATTTTTAAAGACAGTTCTGCTAGTTGTGAAGCATCTTACATTTCAAATTTTTACCTAAATGGCATGAATACTGGATGAAAAAATGTCAAGAGCTCTTTTTGTAATAATACACAAAGCAGTCTCTTAAGGTTGGTCTGGACAAAAAAAAGGAACCTTCATACTTATTTATCATGTTTAGTATTTGATTCATGCAAGTAGTCAGAGATGTATAAAAATGTGGTTGCTGTCCAGAGAATGTTAATAAACTAAAAGCTTTTTTGCTCTATAGAGCAAAGAGGCAGAAGGTGTTCCAAAAGTTTCATTACTCACTTTAAACTTTTATGTTCAAAGTATGTTGAGAGTGAAGTGGGGAGTATATTTGAAGTGTTCTGTCTGGAAAGTTTAAATGGATGTTTGATGGTTATTCCTGTTAAGTAATTAGTATGTTTCCCTTTATTTTAATAATTACAATCTATTCTCACTTTCTTCTGCTCTTATTTTCATTCTCTTGGTAATCTCAAGAACATATTTAGAAGCATAATTAGTTATAATTAGAAGCAAACAAACATAATTGCATAAGGTAATTGATTATAAAAGATTAGTCGGTACTAGTTGCAAGAGAAATGCCTATTTGGTGTTTAATGATAATGGTTGTCTTGGAAATATAAGGATAAAATAAGGCCAGGTGGTAAGTGCCTATGTATGTTTTTTAAAAATTTCATAAACCTCACGTTCCCTGATCATTTTGCATTAAATATGTCTTTAAATAACGGAAACACCATGTCAAAGTCATGCCATCACTTCAGTGCGATTAGAAGAAGACAGACACTTGACTGTTAGGCCTCTTGGCAGGAAATTTGGTAGTGAAGTCCCATCTAATTTGTCAGGCACAGCAGTGGTCCTCTCTCGGCAGGAGGCTGCCAGCATGGGTCCTGACACATCACCTGTCTAGGTGAGCAGCCGGTATCGCCATCTGAAGTGACAGGGCGCTTATGCATCCCCATTCCATGCAACAAGCATGGT
>VYZX01004978.1:3660-71160 GCA_013401335.1 Brachypteracias leptosomus | reverse complement strand
CAGTAAGGTCAATAGGAATCCCCCATGCAAAATTACTCTCTGGTGCTTTTACTTCTATGTCCTTTTTACTCAATTTAACAATTAAAACATCCTCCCACATCCCCCCACATCCCTTCGATTCAGTGTATGTGAGATGCGTATCATCAGCAGCAATAGTCATGTTTGTGTCAGCATTTCCAATGAAATCAGTGTTTTCAGGTCAACAATAAAACTCAATTGAGGCTGTAGCATGGCACGTAGAGTTAGCTCTTGTCTTGGGAATCAGGATTTTTCTTGTTCACTTTAGAAACAAAATCCCACTCTCCTGGAGAAACCGATGCATTTTATATTAAAACCCCACAATTTTACAGACTTTTGGTTTAGTGCAGCTGTATGCCATCCCGTTGGAGCATTGCTTCTGTAATCTCCCCTCCTGAGAACTCAGAGGTGCTGTCTCAGAAATTAGTGGAAGACTTGCCACTGACATTGATAGGACACGGAAGAGAATAGGACCATACGTACACAGAAGAAAAATTTTTTCAGTGACTCTTGGTAGGTGTTTGACTGCAGTAGCCAGGCATGGCTAGCCGTTCAGAAAGTAGGCAGGAATCTGTCTGTCCATGGTTGTCAGCAGCTTGGACGGGTTTCAGGTTTGTGCAGCACCCAGCACAGTGCAGTGATTGTTGCTACTGCTGTTTGCCAGGTGCTTCTGCCCTGCACCTAAGAGCTGCTTAGCACGGGAGGGGAAGGGCAGGATCAAAGAGCTGGCTCTAGTTTCCTGGTTTTTGGAGGCTGGCAGGGTGGAAGGCCTGGCTGCCGCCTTCCCAGCTTTCTAGCACTGTAGCTGTGCAGGTATGAATATGACTGGGTATATGTGCAAAACACATGATACACTGAACTGCTTTCAGATTTGTGTTTTGTTATTACAAAACTCATCCGTATCTTTGTCTTGAAAAGTGAATGACAAGCAATGCCATTTAGGTGTATGGTGTGAGTCAGAATTGAACCTGATCCAGATTCTGAGGTGTGATCTCTGCTTTCTGCCAGGTTAGTTTTAGTAAGTGAGGGGTTTTTATCTGAAAAACTGTAGTGCTTCAGGAGCATTAAGAGCATCGGGATTCCTTCCCTTTTTACAAGCAGGTAAAACTGAGTTTAAGTATGCTGTCTGCAGTGAAAATGGTGGAGGAACCATAAATTGATCCTGCAAGTCATGATCTGGGCTTATTTTCCTTCTTTTTGCTCTAAGCCACAATGAATTCCTTCTGAAAGGCAGCTCACGCTTACTCTCTGTCCATTTTTATGCATGCTTACTGTTTTATACATCCAACAGGGTTATGTATGCTTTTTTAGTAATGCCTGCTGAAGCATGGAAAGGATCAACATTTTATTTTCATTACATTTCATTTATTTCTCTATTTTGGAGGAAGGGTTCCATAAAGTATAAGATAGACATAACTAAAATAAGTTTCTACTGTGGGTGAGAGGTATTGGTAGTTAATGTGACTCCTCATAAAGCAGCTGAATTGCAAGTTACAATCAAAGATTTAGAAAAAATGTCTGCTTGATAATGTCTTTTGCCATAATAAAATACAGTCACACAGGGAGTAAAAGGCTAAAAGAATGGCCAGACAAAGACAGATCATCCATTTGTGCTTAGTTTGAGACTTCTACAAAGCTGTTACTTGAAAATGCCTACGTTGGGTACAGGAATGTGGAGATTGCCATCTTACATGTATATTTAGTCTTTGGTTATATTATTTCAAATATTATGTAGCTATAATAGCATGAAATACATACCCCTACCTGATACAGAGATAGATATTACAGCATTGCTGCTATAATGCTGTGCTGCAAAAGGACTTTTTAAAGGATTTCTAATGATAATGAAAATATTCTGATATAGCATTAAGGATTTTGCTACTGAAATGTGTTTAATGTAAATATGCTGTCAGATACCCTTCAAGTAATTGACAAGAGCAGATGATTAGCAGTGTTCTCAATAGTGTTTTTGCATAATCTTACATTTTGACAGAACTCTTCAGCGGCTTTTTATTGTCAGTGCTCTGCAATCACTAATACTTTTTCCTTGACATTTACTTTGTCATTATAAATCTTGTAAGTGGTCATTTAACTTGTTCAGTATGCATGTAAGAATATCATTACTAACATGTTTGAAAAAATGTCTTCCTGTTGAGGAACTGTTCTGAAAGTAAACTTAAAAAAACCCTAAATGAAGTAGGTTGATGAGTGACTTTATGAAATAAATACATGTCTGTGAGCTTCTTCCTGCACATTTCAAGGATGATTTTAGAATCACTTCCTTGTTGAACACTCACATGTAAGTTGTCAAATTCAACACAGTTGTTCGATTTTTTTTACTCTGGTATTTTTTTAATTTAGTACTATTGTTCAGTTAAGATCATTTACATCTAACTGGCCAAAATTAAACTGTTATGACCCATAAGCATTCATAATTACATACCGCATGTAACGTTAATAGTCAATATAATAAACCTTCATCTTTATTGAAGCATCTCTTGTTTCTACAGCAGTTCTTTAATCTATCTCAATAGATTTCTAGTGTACAGCTCATATAGATTTGGTCAGTGACAAGGGTTAGAGTAGTCTTGTAGAACATTTACTTGTAGCTGTGAAAAGCCCACATTCATCAGAGGATTAGGTCGATCAGATTGTACCAGGATCAATGGAAGGACTGTGTGATCCCTCTTAGGCTGTAATGTGTTCACCTTCTTTGGAGAGAATTCACATACACACACATTTCTCTGTCTTAAAGCCATTTATCTCAGAATGTCAAATTGCAATAATTAACCATTATTGATCTTAAATTCAATTAACTTCATTAACACAGGTCATGATGAGGGTGCTTGTAAGGGAAAGGCTCTTGACAAGTGTCTTTTCTTATATGACATTGAATGTTCACAATCGTGGCTATAAACTATTCGTGTTGTGCCACAGGAACATCTTTTAAAAATGACAAGAGTTTGGTTGGTGGCTCTGAAGCGACATTTTAATCCCTTCCCCCTCATCTTCTAGTTCTCAGGGGCTTCCAGCAAATTTTCTATTCAGGAATCAGTGAACCATTTGTTTCCAGCACATTATCTTAGTGTGGTATTATAGCAAAACCCACCTATTCAAATACCCTTCAGTTCAATAGCTAGTGTTAGATAGAAACTCATTTACAAAAGCGTATATTAGTATAGTTAGCAAATGAGTGAAATGAATATTCAGTGCTTCTTTTTGCTATACATACAAAACAAGTTTGGGTCATCTCATAGAGGTAATCTTTAGTTTCTCTGCTTTCTCCAAGTCCTAAGATTCATATTGCAGTCAATAGTTGTTTTTCTTACATGAGGGCTGAATGAAAGCTGTGAAAGGACACAAAGCTTTGTTGGCCCACAGCAAACTCCTTTTTTTTTCATAGAGAAACTTCATTATAAGTACAAGTTCACAATAGGTGAAATTGTGATTGAAATCATTTGGATTTCTACTATA
Organism: Brachypteracias leptosomus; assembly: GCA_013401335.1. Taxonomy (NCBI): domain Eukaryota; kingdom Metazoa; phylum Chordata; class Aves; order Coraciiformes; family Brachypteraciidae; genus Brachypteracias; species Brachypteracias leptosomus. Next base: position 67,668 of record VYZX01004978.1, on the reverse strand, counting down.
CCATTCATACAGTTGCATGGAGTTTATTGTAAGGAGGCACTGCAACCAAAATAGCTATTGAAACTACTGTGTAAAGGACTTCAGTGGGAATTTCCAGTTTGCAAGAAAAACAAAGGATCAGGTTGAAGGTTTTTTGGTATATTTTGAATGTCTTAGGTAGTAATGATCATTTATAAATAAATCTTCAAGTAGAATGTCTTGCTGTAGTGTATTGAAGCATTTTAGGTGAAAACTTGATTTTTAAAAACTTCATAATGAAGGCTGCACCTCCAGAGATGCGTGTTAAAATTAGTACAGTTAAACAGAAATAAAGCCAGTGTTCTGGTTACTGTAAAACTTGTAAGATGTGGACAGATTAGGAGCAACCAAAGATGTGGGAAGATTACAGAAAGTAAGGTGCAAGTTGGGTTTTTTTAGACTAAGGAAAAAAATACTAAACCATAAGCAAAAGACTCGGAGAAATGTGGATAAAGAGAAGTGACAACATCAGTTTTGTTCAGAAACAGATTTCTGTGACAATTAAATGGTCATTTTGTCACTACATTTGTTATTTCCACTCCACTATACAAAGCATTTACTGAAAAGAGGCAGGGCAGAAGCAGAATGGTTTGATTACTGCATTTGAAGAAACTAAAGTTCCCTTACAACATCTGTTTGCTCAGTGAAGGATTATAATAATTAAGAGCTATTAGAGCCATATTGAGAACTTTTATGCTCATGCCTGCTTATCCTGGAGTTGGCTGTGAATCTTGTATTAGTTTGTTGAATGCCTTGTGTGCTTTTTAGTGATTAAAAGATGCCACCCAAATGCTGATATCAAGCAGAGATTGTGTCACTGTGTGTTTTAGTACCAATTCATAGAGAGCATTTGGCTTCGTCTTACTGGGATGTTGATAGTGACTTAAAAAACCCCACCAAAACAACAACAACAAAACCCAAACAAAAAATATTTTTATTCTTTGAGTATTCTGGTAAATATTTTTGTCCATTTGGACAAAAATGGTAATTCTGCGCTTTGAAAAATTCTCCAGAGTCTGAAAAACAGTTTACCTCCCAAATCAAAATCAGGGTCAAAGCATAACATGAAGTTGTTTTCTCTGCTTATGAACGTTTATTTCCCACTGTGGTGTGTGCTTGCTTGGAGTGGAAACTCTTATTAAGTCGTAGTACTTCATACCAAGCAACTGTCTTGGAAACCAACGGAAACCCAGTTTTGTCTTAGAGTGGATGACGTTTATTCACGAATAATTTATACCACAAATGTAGTGGTTTTTTCTGTTACTAATGCAGAAACTAATTGTATTTGTTAAGTTTTTGTGAATGTTTTCAGACCATGGGGCTGTTTGTGAACTATTTACTTCAACAGTTTGTGCCTGGCTCTTGAATCCCCTGTAGTGTTTCCCCTCTGTGGCTGTTTGGCTGACCCTTAACCTCTCCCCATGGATAGTGACAGACTATATGCTCCTGCAAATGATGTTCATTTGTAACTTTGGTGTACCTGCAGGAAGGACATCCCTTCCCTAGGAATATAGAGAGGTAGGGAGAGAAGAAAGAGGAAGGTACTACATGAATGTTGATGGCACAGAAACCCCAAGACCCTGAACTGACTCAGACTGAGCAGCAGTTGAGAGTTCCCAATGGGTGCGCAGAGTCCCTGTTACTCATTTGCCTACTTGATCTAGTCCTGATGGCACTTGTGAAAGGTTATTTATGTGGTGACAGGGAAGGCCAAGAAGTTTGGGTTTTTTTCTCCTCCTTTTTAAGCAGAATCAGTCAGAAATTCCAGGTTTATGCTCAGAGGGGCTGTTAAAATCTCTGCTTCCCCCGGAGTACAAAGGGTGAAGGATGTTGATTCCACAAAATACCATAACAAGGAAGGTCCTTTTTTCCTCATGAGAATTCATAGTGTTCCTTAGCCCCTTCCAGTTTGATCCTACGTTGCTTGTGGTAAGCAACTGTGGCACACGCAAAACTGGAGCGCACACAGTGGGACATGAACTGTTCCCCAGCTTCTCTACAGCAGTGGCACTTTTGGGAGTCAGCTGTATTGTGTATGTGTGACTGCGAATTTAGGGCAAAACTCATAAAAATCTCTTTTTCCTGAGCAGGCATAGTCTTTGAATTACTACTCCTGTAAGTTTCTCATAAGCATGTTTTTATACTTCTGGCTGTACGATAATGACACCTGAAGGCAAGTTTTGCTCAAGAAAATATCTTTAAGAGTCTGTACTTTATTTCATTCTACATGAAAGTAACTTGGACCTTGGGTGTCACTTAAAGTTTTTTAATCTTCAGATCTCTTGTTGTCAAAAACTTGTAGAAGGTAGCAGGTGAACTCTCCAAGTGAGACAAATCTCAGATCGATCCTCATGCAACCCTACCCATCAAAGAGTGCACTGTGGTGTTAACGGGATCCTGGGCTGTTCTCCATGTTAGAAAGTGGTGGTGTCATGCTTCATGGGTGGACAATTTGAGCGGGTTTTAGAAAAACTTTGCTCAGCAGGTTGAATTCAGGGAGTTTAGGCCCCAGGCAGAAATCAAGGCAGAGCACAGTGTCAGAGGAGAGAGGCATGATCCATCATGTTGCATCTCCAACATGGTTCTCATAGAACAGGCGTTCACAGCTTACCTGAAGTCCTGCTTTACACTGGGAGCAGAAAGCTTTTTGGAGGGAAGTTGTGACAATACTTCTTACTTCTAAAACCTTTACCATTTTCCCCATTGTGAAAAGAAGTTTGCTGGCAGTGTGCAGATTCAGCATTTATTGGATCCCAGCAGCCTGGCTCAGAGATTTGTAACCACACACTCTGGGTTGAGCACTGTGCATGCACCCATGGGTATTTCACTGGGTATTTTATCCTTAATAATTGTTTAAGCTGAAAACTGGCAATTATTTTCAGTTATACACATATATTGTACTTACATAAACACACTGTGAAGAAGTGTAAGAACGGACACACAAACTTAAGGCATCTGGTCATGTTTTGTGTAACTAGATGACTTATATCTATTAACCTGCAGGAGTTACAGGCTCTTTTACTTGTCTTCTTAGCTGGCACTAGGCAAGCAATTTTTAACTTTTAATTTTGGATTTCTGGGTTTGCAGCTATGAACTGTGGATAAGAATGTTTCTTCCTCAGGGTTGCTGTGAAGAATAAAATACTCATTGAAACTTTTGAACGCCTCAGTAGAGTGATAGAATCACAGAATGGTTTGGGTTGGAAGGGACCTTAACGATCATCTAGTTCCAGCATCCAGGTTGCAGCTGTCCAATAGTGCTAAACTGTTTCTAAGCCATCATTTAACATTATGGTGTCCTATTTTTTCAAGTGTGTATTTAATCAAGGAGATAATACATAATTGTGAGCTGTGCATAGGAATCTCTCTTTTAACAAACATCTAAACAGTATTAGGTTTCAGAAAGATGAATGCCTCATTTATCAGAATTAGGAGAAATTTTTAAATGTTTTCTCTCTTCATTGGTATGTATGATGGCCTGTATGATACTTTTCGTACAGCAACATAAAGTCTAAAGTGAATAGGAGACCTGAATCCTGTACCCTTCTTTAAGCTACACAAAACTAAGGGGAATTTGGAATACAGTGACATGAGGAAAAGGTGCCTGCTGTAGGCTTGCTTTGTTCTGCAAACACAGATGACCCACACTTTAATGACATATAAACTCATTTCTTGTTATCATCTCTTCACTGTGTATTCTTGTCCATGTAATTCTCAACTCTTAACACTTAGAGTTGATTTGAGCTCTCTGAAGTTGCTCCAAATGTAATACCAGTCTAGGATGCTGGATCAGAGCAGCTGGCTGGCTTCCTCTGGCCTATTTCTGAGCTCTCTGTGGCAGACAGCTGCAGTATTTTCATGAAGGAACAAACACAAGAACACTTCAAAGTTTCTATTGCCTAATGTTAGCCACCCATTAGATTGGCATGCTATGTTACATCCATCTACACTGATTCCCAATAACAATACCACACTATTACTGGCATGAAAAGGCTGCAGATTTATCAACATACAAGAATTCCAGCTAAACAAGCATTAATTGTGCACATCACATCAAATTAACATGTTCAAAATTAATACTCTTGACCTTGCCAGTGGGCAGAATAATCAGTCTTGCAGTAGGATTGTACTCTGGTGCGAGGTACCAGTGACTTCAGCCGACGTGCGAGTGAAGTGCTGACCTCTCCACTTGGAAATAACATTTCTCTCCTATAATAGACAGTCGTGCCTCTATGAAACAGAACCTTTGACCGTTCTAACAGGAATAATGTCCCTGTCAAGGTGCTGAGTAATCAGTATTGCTATGCCCGTTTAGAGACAGTGTTGTCATTTGCCACTCTTGTAAACAGGGCAGCCACTCCTACCTCCTGTTTCTATCTCCTAATGAGGAATACGCTAACATCTCTGCCAAGTAGTGGAGTCTCAAATACAATTTCAGTTCCATATGAATATCAGTCAGTCTTAGTGTAGAAATAGCCCATGTTGTGGGTGAAATGTTTGCCTTTCTTCCTGTAAGTGGGAGGCCTGTGGAATGGGAGTTTTCTAACAGATTGATAAAACTTTTTCATATTCTTTCATTTGTATTAGGTCTTTGACTGACTCCATCCACTGAACTGGGGTTTTTTTGCCTCTGTTCATTAATTTTGTGAGTAAGGTTCATTGGCACAGTCAAATCCTCTCCGGGCTGCTGTTTCTCTGTTGGCTTTCTCTGAACTTGTGTTCAGGCTGAGCCCCTTCTTAACTCTGTATGGTCCAACTGAAACTGGGGACTCTTTGAGGTTTTTTCATCAATTACTTATATCTTACAAAAAATATTCTGGTTATTAAAATAGAATGGGAATGATAGATTAGAAAAGGCTGCGCACTGCCCGCAGCAGTGGCTGTGGCAGGAGCTGGCACCACGCTTTGGCCCATGGAGCAGGGCAGGCTGCAGAGAGAGCTGTACTGGCCAGATCCTACTCACTGCTCCACTTCACGAGCTGCCCTGGTCCTTTTTTCCTTTCTCTTTGTGACTTGGGAATATCATATTTATCCCATAAGCATTGGGGAGTATTCCTGTTCCCAGTCCCTTTCTGCCATCCTCTTTTTTTCAAGTGTGAAAAGTATGTAGGGTCAGGTTTTTTAAAGGTTCAGAGGGTTTTTTTCAAGATGCGCTGAAGTTCAGATGGTTTGGGAAGTAACCCTTAGTATTATACAATGATTTCAAACCTTGCATAGATAAATATTAAAGCTGGTGGTAATTTTTTTACTAGAAAGCTATTTGGTTAAAGCCAAAATGTTTCCAGGGAAATGAATGGTTTTGATAAACTTTTGTAGTTAAGTATTTTTTTCATATGAGAATGTTTGGTGCTTTTTCAAGCAAAGAGCTTATATACTAGTTTAAATATACCCCAGTAAGCTAATTAAAATAAAAGAAAAAGTCTTGGCGAAAAAACCATAATTAAACCAAGACATTTCAAAACTATTGAAATGAAATATTTGGATAGATCCAAGCCAAAATATATGATCTCAGATGCATTTTTCAGGAAATAAGTATTGTGCAATTAGTTGGGTATTGGAGAACAGTAAAATACACCTTTAATGCTATGGTTTTTATTTCCAAATAAACTCAGGGAGGTGTGTGTCTGACCATGTTACTGGGTGGATGTTGCCTTCCCATGGAAGGGATGAAAACCATGCAGTGTTTTTCCTCTTTCTGCTGAAGAGGACCTCTAGCAGTTGGAGCTCAGGCCAGTAGCTGTTGTGCTGGTGGGCACCTCAGAAGATTGCTGTGTTTGGCCAGGACCGCTGTTTTAGCTGCACAGGGACTTCCCCTACCTGCAGAAGCATAGTGGACTGGTGATATTTCTCTGCTCTTGTATAGTAGATCTCTGGTGTCTGTGCAGAGCCAGGTATATGAGTTTATTAGTGTATATACAATATGTAGATCATTTGGGGCAGTGATGGATCACAATTTATTTCCACTGGCAAAGAAATGATCCATAGCTCAGTTATGAAGGTAATTCCCTCTTGTGTGGAAATGAATTGCATTATACCACAGCTTACTGTTATGTATTGATATCAAATGTGTTAATTTCATTATTACCTAGCAGTTTAGTTAATAATTATAACAAATACTAATGAGGGAACTGTCTGTTCTCGACCTCTTTGTGGCTGCACCAGCAATAAATTTCTGAATCCCTATGATATCCTCATCTTCTCTAGAAATTGAGGGCCACTCCAGGGAGCTGCTTTCCATTTTTTGTCAAATATTATGTCACAGTGAGAGCATTGCTCAACCTGCAGGCAATTTCCTGTGGGTTGTGGTGCCCTATGAGATGTAAACTAAAAACTTTTTGAGAACTGTAATTGTTTTTCTTCTTTAACTCTGGAAAAAACAAAAACCACAGAATCACTTAATTTCCTTCATTTCCATTCTTATTAACTTCTACCATTAGAATTGTTTCTTTTTCCCTCAGACTTTGCTGTTGAGACATTGAAGAGCAGTTTACCAATGCCCTGCTGTTTCAAACATTTACTCTATACTTGAAAAATACCAAACTATGAGTCTTTTTTTTTTTTTTAAATAAGGAGGAAATGGCTGATTAATGCTGGCCTGGAGACAGTGCTTCTGAAAGACAATCTGACCATCAGGCAGTGAATCGCAGTGGGAAAAAAAAAAAAAGAAATCATCAACTCCTGATTTTGTTCTCTGCTTTCATAGTTCCTTTGCTCTTCCTGTAGGTACTTAACCAAAAAAGAAATTTCTCAACTACGGGCCTCCTCGTCCTTCTTTCTGTTGCAGTGAAGCTGTTACTTTCATCTGTACTCAGATGGAATATAGATCATCTCTCTCCCTTAAGCAAGATCTGGTGGGGCAGGGAGGAATCAGAGATTGCCTTGGCTGCAGATGGGCTCCTTTCCATGAGTACCTGCACTGAATCCCCTACTCTGCTAGCATGGGACTGAAATTTGGCCTTAACTCTCTCTCCTATTCTGTTCCACTTGCTGGAGTTGGAAACATGTCAGCCTCTGTAAAGCTACCTGCAGTGGTATTGCAGAACCCTCAAGTATGCCCTGAGTCTACCGTTGCAGGTTGGTCCTGGACTTGTAGGATTCACTTATATTGCCCTGAAGGCAAGTAATTAGGTGACTGGCCCTTGGACTAAGGAATTGAAGCTACTGGAATAAACTCCAGTTTGAGATGGTGTTTTGATTCTTGGACTAAGATACTTACTTGAGCATCCTCATAAATCTTGCATAAATCTTTGGTTGAGGAAGTTGGGGGTAATGTTGTTTCATCCCTCCTCTCCTTTGTGCGGGGGAAAGAGCAGAAGGAGTTGTTCAAACTGTCAGTTTATTGAAGTTGCAGATTGCCGAGTTAAATTCCGTACTGTTGTTTGTGCCTCATTTCCCACATTTCTGGATCAAAGACTGATGTCACAAGTTGATTTTGCAACTTGAGCTTAGGAAGGAGAGCAGCTATAGAGGAGGCAGCTCCTGGTTAACACGCAAATATGCTTGATAGTTGGTGAAAAGGGCAAAGAAAGCATGAAAGGTAAATAGATTTACATTTAAATGAGCCGCATGCTGGAGGCTTTCCCTAATGTAAAAGTCACTCTCTAAAAAAACTGTGAATGTGACAATACAAGTGTTTTAGTCCAAACAAAATTCGTAAGGTTTCAGCAGTAAGAGAAATAAAAATGTAGAAGCAAACACACTAATTAGGGGCTTGATTCTGTGACCCCTGTTTGTGGTGGTGAGCACTGGTCCCCAGGACATTCCGTGGTGTGAAGGAGCCCAGGGCTTTGGTACATGATGTGGTGGTGGGAATGGGTGGCACACACTTACACTAGCTCTCAGCGGACAAAAAGAGCAGAAGACAGGGACACTTCCAGAGTGCTTTGGGTGCCATCTCAGCACACAGGTGTGAATGAGATCTTTCTATAATGTAGGCAGTGTGGCAATAACCTTGGATTTTCTTCACCTCATAAAAAGGGAATTATTCTTCAGTTTCACAACAGAGGCAAAGGAATAGGGAAAAGAAAAACTGTTTCCACAAGGTGGAAAAGGAAAAGGGTACATTTGCTTCCAAATCATAGATTTCATGCTGTCATTCCCCCCTTCTTTCTTTCCTTCCTTCCTCATTACTCGTATCACTAGGATATGGTGTGGTTGAGAGACAGCTGATAGCCAGTTGTTTATACATTATCAGTAGTTATTTAAAATTCTTCAGCTTTAAAGAGTAACTTGAACTGATTTGGTCTCCTTTCCTAAAGTTTTTGGTGGAGCTCAGAAACATGACGGAACAAATAATTAAGATGAAAAACAATCTGTACCATCCACAAAGGAAGGAAAGTATTGAATGAAATCCATCTTGTTAGAGTGTTTGTAGTGGTTTCATTGCAAATATTTGAAGGATAGGCATTGATCCCTACTACAAATTACTGACATGACTGTAATAAACATAAAATAATTTTTTTTCAAAATATGTTTTTGAAAAAGCATAAAATAGAGCAAAACAGCACAGCTGTATTTCATTAGAGTATATATACTTGTTGTTAAAGTCTGATCTTCATATCTGCATCTTTGAAACATCTTATAATAAAGTTTTTAACATATGTTCTACCAAACGTTAAAAATAGGGCCCTTGGTGCATGAATTTTCTGCATTGAAATTATCTGAGATTAAATATCTAATCACTATTACGTGTTGCTTTTATGCGATATGTTTGTGCTTTCAAAGGTTTAACTTCTCTTCTGAAGATGAGATTATAACTTTACATGCTTGGAGGAAGATCTGCTACCATTCATCCATGTGAAAGAACAGTAGTGAATATTTTGTATTACCTAACTGAATGAAGAAATACTCCATGTGAAACTAAAAGCCCAATTTCATTGTTACTTTAACAGTTGTTTTGTCTCTTGTGGTTTTCTGATAACATTTAGACATTTTTTTCCTGAAAGAAGTTTGCAAGGTTCAATACTGTATATGTGCTATCTACTATACTGTTCTACATTTTTCACTCTATTGGTTCAAGTAGGGCTTTTGGGGTATAAGCTATTATCTTCTCTGCACTATTGCCTGAATAAACAAGCTATAGATTATTCAATGTGTTTAAGATACAAATAACCACCCATTCCAGATGTGTTGCAGAGAAGGTCAGAAGTCAAATGTCTTCAACCATAGAGTCTACTGGAAAACCTCTTTTTTTTTTTTTTCCCCAAAGTTTATAATTGTATTTGTGAGAGATTTCAAGTAAATTTTAAATTCCACTTAAAGAACAGTCATCTTTTATTTTTTCTTTCTTGCTTAGCTGTAAATTAATGTGTTATATCGAAATAGATAATTTGATCAGTTAATGATCCCTCTCTTAATGTTTCTGTAGTTTTGTTGTTTTAAGGAAAAACTTAGGTAGACTTAGTATATGTAGAATATGTGCACAGAACCACCACAGCAAGAAATATGTGTTTCCTGTCGTTTATCAACTATCCTATTCAGGAGGAGTATCGTAGATTTACATCACCAGTTGCATTACTTGAGGGGCGAAACAGACAAGGATCCCTGTTGGGTGTCCCTGTAGCTTATGCTGAGTAAATATTGACAAAGTAGTCTAAAGAGCAAACACTTTGACATTTGTAAGGTCCACTGGAAGGTCTTGTATATATTTATACAGCAAGAATGAGTACAGCATACCAATTTTCTTGCACTAGCTCCTGACATAATTCTGCGTGGGCTTTATTGTTGAGAAAAGTATGTTTAAATGTGAATGGGTCATTTCTTACACTCACAATGAATATCCTCAAATTGCTCTTAGTGAGTTGTTTCAAAAGGTTGTGTCACCTGCTTGTGTCATCTCCTCCTCTAAAATATGATACTACTAATAACGATAACTTTTTTATTTTAAATCTCATTTATTATTGTAACCGAGTTGTTTTTTGTTTTTACTTTGTGGAAACTTTTGATGTTTGTTGTACTCTATATTTATTAAAGATTGAGTCTCAAAACCGTAATGAGCAAAAAATGCTTGCTTAATTTAAATTGTGAATCTGTCTGTTAAGAAATGCATTAGGGGTAGGAGAAGCATAAGACATATTAATTGACAGACAGGAACTGCTGTCTCTGAGGTTGATACAAGTAATTTATTACTTTAGAAATGAATGCCACCTCCAGAATGTGCTTCATTAATTTCAAATTTAGTTTTAATTTCAAGCTGTTGCCCCTTGAGAAGAATAAGGTGGCAAATTATGTTTGAAGAGCAGATTTTTTTCTTGCTCTGAAGAAACACTAAATTTTAACTGTTTAATTTTACAAATAAGTACACTTCTTTGGCTAAAACACTTAAGCAAAAGTATGATCAGCAGAAACTAACTTATATTTTCTTCTCTTCATAATAGCCTATGTTTCAGATGAACTAAAAGCAGCAGCACTGGTGGAAGATGATGTGGAACCTGATGAAAATGCAGTTGATGGGGAGCCTTCAGCAAAATATGCATGTCCAGAAAAAGACTTCAGTAAGAACTGCCAAAGCTACCAAAACTCTCCAGCAGCTGAATTTTCTAGCCATGAAATGGACAGTGAGTCACATATCAGTGAGACAAGTGACCGCATGGCAGACTTCGAGAGCAGCTCTATTAAAAATGAGGAAGAGAGCAAGGAGGTTTCGATACCACTGGAAGACTCTACTGTATCTGATAGTTTAGAACAAATGAAAGCCGTGTACAATAACTTCCTCTCCAATTCTTACTGGTCCAATCTCAATTTGAACCTTCACCAGCCAATTTCAGAAAAAAACAATGGTAGCAGCAGCAGTAGCAGCAGCAGCAGTAGCAGTTGTGGAAGTGGCAGCTTTGACTGGCACCAGACTGCTATGGCTAAAACACTGCAGCAGGTTTCTCAGAGCAGAATTCTTCCTGAACCAAGTCTTTTTAGCACAGTTCAGTTGTACAGACAAAGCAGTAAGCTTTATGGCTCTATATTTACTGGAGCCAGTAAGTTCCGCTGTAAAGACTGCAGTGCTGCCTATGATACTTTAGTAGAATTAACAGTACACATGAATGAGACGGGACATTATCGAGATGACAACCATGAAACTGATAACAATAACCCCAAAAGATGGTCCAAACCTCGTAAACGTTCTTTGCTTGAAATGGAAGGGAAAGAAGATGCCCAGAAAGTATTAAAGTGTATGTACTGTGGTCATTCATTTGAATCTCTTCAGGATTTGAGTGTTCATATGATCAAAACAAAACACTACCAAAAAGTGCCTCTGAAGGAGCCTGTTACACCTGTAGCAGCAAAAATTATCCCAGCTACTAGAAAGAAAACATCACTGGAGCTTGAACTTCCAAGTTCTCCAGACTCCACAGGTGGGACACCAAAAGCAACAATCTCGGATACCAACGATGCACTTCAAAAGAATTCTAACCCTTACATTACACCAAATAATCGCTACGGTCACCAGAACGGTGCCAGCTATGCCTGGCACTTTGAGGCGAGGAAATCTCAAATTCTGAAGTGCATGGAGTGTGGAAGTTCACATGACACTCTGCAAGAACTCACAGCTCACATGATGGTGACGGGACATTTTATTAAAGTCACTAACTCTGCCATGAAAAAAGGGAAGCCAATTATAGAAGCCCCAGCAACACCAACAATAACGTCCTTAGTAGATGAGAAAGTCCAGTCTGTGCCCCTAGCTGCCACTACTTTTACATCTCCTTCCAATACACCTTCTAGTGTTTCCCCTAAATTAAATGTTGAAATAAAAAAAGAAGTAGATAAAGAGAGAGGCATTGCTGATGACAAAATGAAAGACAAAGAGAAGTCAAGTGAAGATGAGGAGAAGTATGATATCTCCTCAAAATACCATTACTTGACTGAAAATGACCTAGAAGAAAGCCCTAAGGGAGGATTAGATATCTTGAAGTCTTTAGAAAACACAGTTACATCAGCTATAAACAAAGCCCAGAATGGCACTCCAAGCTGGGGTGGGTACCCCAGCATTCATGCTGCCTATCAGCTGCCTAATATGATGAAGCTGTCATTGGGTTCATCTGGGAAGAGCACACCATTAAAACCTATGTTTGGAAATAATGAACTGGTATCACCAACTAAGAACCAGCCCTTGGTGTCTCCAGCAAGCAGTCAGACCTCACCTGTGCCAAAAACAAACTTTCACGCCATGGAAGAATTGGTAAAGAAAGTCACTGAGAAGGTGGCTAAAGTGGAGGAGAAAATGAAAGAGCCTGAAGGAAAGCTTTCTCCAGTGAAGCGTGCGACGCCTTCGCCATGCAGTAGTGAAGTCAGTGAACCCCTTAAGATGGAGTCCTCCAATGATGGTGGCTTTAAAAGCCAGCAGAACAGCCCAGTCCCTCAGAGAGATGGTTGCAAGGATAGTCCAACTGTAGAACCTGTGGAAAACGGGAAAGAGCCTGTTAAGTCCATTGTAAGTTCTTTAAGTAGCAGCACAGCTATCATTACTGATCACCCTCCAGAGCAGCCATTTGTAAATCCATTAAGTGCACTGCAATCTGTCATGAATATTCACCTTGGGAAAGCAGCAAAGCCATCTTTGCCTGCTTTGGATCCGATGAGCATGCTTTTTAAAATGAGCAACAGTTTGGCAGAAAAGGCTGCAGTGGCCACCCCACCTCTACAGTCCAAAAAACCAGACCACTTAGACCGTTATTTTTATCATGTCAACAATGACCAACCCATAGATTTGACGAAAGGCAAGAGTGACAAAAGCTGCTCTTTGGGTTCAGCGCTTTTGTCATCCACATCGACATCTTCTGCATCTTCTTCATCTACAGTGACAACAGCAAAGACATCTGCAGTCGTGTCATTCATGTCAAACTCGCCGCTACGCGAGAATGCCTTGTCAGATATATCTGATATGCTGAAGAACCTGACAGAAAGTCACACATCAAAATCTTCCACACCTTCCAGCATATCTGAGAAATCTGACATTGATGGTACCACAATAGAGGAACCAGAAGAGAGTACACCAGCTCAGAAAAGGAAGGGACGTCAGTCTAACTGGAACCCTCAGCACTTGCTCATATTGCAGGCCCAGTTTGCAGCTAGTTTACGGCAGACTTCAGAGGGGAAATACATCATGTCAGACTTGAGCCCTCAAGAAAGAATGCACATTTCCAGGTTTACAGGACTTTCAATGACTACAATTAGCCACTGGCTAGCCAATGTGAAATACCAGCTCCGAAGGACGGGGGGAACTAAGTTCCTTAAAAATTTGGACACTGGGCACCCAGTGTTCTTTTGTAATGACTGTGCTTCACAGATCAGAACTCCTTCAACCTATATCAGTCATCTTGAATCGCATCTGGGTTTCAGGTTAAGAGACTTGTCCAAACTGTCCAGTGAACAGATTAACAATCAGATAGCACAAGCAAAGTCACCGTCTGAAAAACTGGTGACGTCCTCTCCAGAGGAAGATATCGGAACTGCTTATCAGTGCAAACTTTGTAACAGGACTTTTGCAAGCAAGCATGCTGTTAAACTTCATCTTAGTAAAACACATGGGAAGTCACCAGAGGATCATCTTCTGTATGTTTCAGAGTTAGAGAAGCAGTAGCATTTGCTTTTGATTAAAATAACTGTAATTTGCTTTGAGGAAAACTGTCAAAGACGCCTTAAAGCTACTGTTTAGTTCTTGGCACATGTTCTTATTTTAACTCCGGAGTCGCTCTGGGCTGAACTGTTTTGTATAACTGTACAGTGTTTAAATAGAGGTGCATAATCAGCTGTTGTTACTGGTAAAATATGAAGGTTAAAATGCAGTGGTGAGTGTTTGGAACTTTGTGTAAATTGGATTTAGTTGCTGTGCATCCCTCTGATGCATCAAGCTGCATGCATTAACAGACAGTTTAATTAAGCATTTATAACTAATTCTGGTGCACTTTTTTCATGTGACCTAAGTGTGCTGGTATTTCTCACCCTATAATCTTTAGCCCTCTGAGTACTTTGAAGCACTTTTGCATTAATTTGGTAAAACTGTATGGATATGGTTTTTTTAAACCCTTACCAGCTTAGTTCCAATTACTAATATGAACCTCCATTTATGCAGAGGTGTCTCACACCTTGAAATTTAAAAATATAATTTTCACATTGAAACATAGATGTATATATTGTATAGATTTCAAAATCTCTTATGGCAAATGTGATTGTGGTTAATGCCATTTTCTTTTTTTCAGCGTTTTTAGCAACCATGGGGTTTGTACCTGATAAGCCCCAGGTATAAACTGTATCTATATATAGTGTATATTTCATTTTTTAGATCTAATGGTTTTTCTTTTACCATCCAAACATTGTAAATTATATGATGAAAGATACCACAGATAGCATTTATAAAGTATTCAGAAGCATTATTCTTAAAGCAAAGTATGTTTTGTTTTGTTTTGCTATACAGTACATCTATATTAATAGAGGTTCATGTTTAAATTATATGTATTTATTAGTGTTGCTATCATTTGTTTGGTTTTTTCTTCTTCTTTTTTTTTTCCTCTTTTTCTTTTTAAACCGTCTGAAGAAGCAGAAGCCACGGACTGCATTCCTGGCATGCATTCTAACTGTTTTGCACAACATGACTTTTAAAGGTATTTATTAGTAAAAAAAAATAAAAAATAAAAAGAGAAAATTCAAAATGAACTCAGTGCTCAAAGGGTTAAATCTATTTGAAAAACTTGTACTGTATTTCCTAAACATTGATAAAGCCTTTAAAATGTTTGTACTGTAATACTTTGCTTAAAAAGTTATGAGGCATTCTGTGATATAACCTCTTTTACTTATTTATAAGCGCTCTTGGTTGTTATTTCCTATTGTAGAATGCCTTTTTATTTCAATTGGTAACTTTCTGTTTTGTTCTGCCTAATTATTCTCCCAAGATTCCATACTGCAGCTTTATCTTTAGGCATATGAAAGGTAACCCGTGGTTACCAGCACACTAAGTGATTCTGTTCGTCTCCATTTTTGGCAGTTAATTTGCAGAAGTAACTGACAGCTGACACCATATGAGAATCTATGTATAAAATATTGGCATGTAAACAGCACAGACACTGTAATGCACTCTGTGCCCTGTTTTGTTGTTGACAATGAAGCACCATTATATGACTCTTCATATAACCTTTTTTTCTACAGCAGCATTAAAATTGTCTTTTTGCTATAATTTTGTGTTGCGTTCACAATTATGTCTGAAATGTGCTACGACTAACGAGCACATTAAAATTAAATTGTATGCTATCTGTTTATGACTGAAGCTTGAGTAGGTTTCTTCATCTGCCAGGTGCTGGCAGTCAAAAGCTGCACATAAATCACTGGAGTTTTAGTGAACTTTAGCATTTAAAGAGCAGGGTAGCACTTATTCAAAGGCTGCATTAACAGAATTTTTTTCCCCCTGAAAAGATAAATGAGCATTATAACTCCTTTTTAAACATCAGGTAAGGCTGGCTGTGAGGATGAGGTTTAAAAGCAATGTGTGGCAAAGCAAATAGGAGTTTTGCTGTGCTGTGCGAGTAGCAATATCTGCCTGAGTCTGAATACACGTGTTCCCCCTGAATGTATTGAGCAGAGTCTGCAAGTTGCACCAGTGGGTATTTCACGGCTTGAAGAATCCTTTTCCATCTACCCAGCATTTTCAAATGACAGGAGTAGGAACCTGAGACTGATGACTTAAACTTTGTGATTTTTGAAGTGAGTCCTCTTCTGGCCCTACCTGCTGTTATACAGCGTTCGGCAGATAGCGGGAGGGGAAAACAAGATGAATAAACACATGCCAAACAAACGCAAACGAGCAGGAGCATTTATATGGTAATGACAGACTTTTACTGGTGTTGACAGGTCATCCCATCAAAACCATTAAAAACAATTTGCATCTCAGAAGCACCTGTATTACTGTGCATGTAAATAATGTCTTTTGCCAGTCAGGTGAACTCTGAGTCTGGAGATGGTTACATGGGAACCAAAGCCACCATTACAGCACTTAAGAATCATGTCTCAAATAATAACTAGCATCCGAATGTCAAATGTACAGGGTTTCCTTTCTTAAAAAAAAAAAAAAAAGAGCCACTGTCTTCCAGTAAGCAATTAAATCTCTGGGTTTTTTTCTTTCTGTCTTTCTATTTTTCTGTCTCTCTTTCCATCTTTCTTTCTGTCTTTCTCTGCAATTGTAAAGGCCAGTACCATGTCTTCAAAAATGTTTTGGAGTGTTCTGTTCATTCTATAGCAAATATTGCTAAGCAGACGCAGTGAATGGGATTAATGATTAGGGCTCTGGGTTTTTTCCTACTCTTTTGGCTCACAGTTGTATCGGATTTTAAGGTCATTTGTGTGTCAATGTTTATGGCCTCAGCTCAAATTCCAGCAATAAAACTGCTGCGTGCCATTTTACTGGTTGACTCTACCATCCCAGGAGTCCCCCTCACTTAGGAGAGGCAACCTGGCTAGCTGAAGTCTTTCATGAAGCATCCCGGGTGGCTGTCCACATCTTTTGCAAACAGATGATCTCAGTATAGATGCAGCCAAACTTTTTTACCTCTACAGCAGAGAATTCCTTCTTTGAAAATTATAACAGCTTAAATATAGTGTTTGGTTGCAAACCAGAAATTCACACATAAGGAAACTGGCAGATTATTGCATATATTGTCAATCAATGTATTTTTAAGATGCACCATTGACTTATAATAGTAATGCTAAAAGCTCTGTATGCAATACTGTTATCTGGGACACGGGAGAGAGTAAAAGCAAGAGTCTTTCACAATGTTCCTTCTATTTATTCTTAAAATACAGACAAAGGGCTGATGATTGCAAATGCCACTGATGCAACTGCGCCTAATCTGGTAATAGTCAATTCCTGGGCCTGACTTACCCAGATCTGAATGTGCAGTGAGGAGATGGTACAGTGTAAAAATTCAGGGAGCAACCATATCTGTTGGAGTGCACCAGAAATGACTTTTTAATACGTTTTTTAAATGCGCTTGAAACTTTGCAAATGAATGGCTAGTCAGCATCTGCATATCCCAAATTTATTAAAATAAAGTTCAGCTTGCATTTCAGAACCTCCAGGACTGGCATACCAATGTGATTTCACATTATAAAGGATTTAGAGAATCAATGAACTAGAATAATGTTCTTTTCATCCATACACTGATATGTATATTGGCATGGTAACTATTAGTGCTAACCAAATCACCAACCTAGCTATGTTAAGATAATTTTTTTCCTATTAGACAAACATGAAGGTATGGATGCAGAATTTTAAAATATGCATCTGAGCTCTGACTTTTGCTTTGCATTTGGTATTTTATTTAGAAATATGCAGATCAAGTAAGAGAGAAAACAAAATGCCTCAAGAAAGACTTTAAAAATGAAATTGTCATGGGGTGGGAAGGGCTTTAAATCACAGGTGTATAAAGGTGACCCTGGTCTAACCCCACCCAAGTAGTGGCTTGTTGCAGCATACTGTATATCTTCCAGCCATCACATTTACGCAGTATCTTAAAATAACATTTGTGATAAATGTGCAATTTAACTAATTTATGGTGCTATGATGTGCTCAGGGCTACATGCAAGATGAAAATCTTAAATGGAGCTTGAACAGCTCACTTCACAACAAGAAATCAATATGCCAGATCTTAGAGAGCTGTTCACTGGAGTCAACATTTAGCAAAAAAAAAAAATCAGTGAATGTATCTTTAAGTTGTAGTGAGTAAGAAATCTATAATTAACTGAAATAAGACATTTAAGCTAGTGTAAAGAACTGTTTCTTAAACCAAAATATTTCTGGAATCTTCATTATATTTTATTTTTGTATTAAAATAGTATATTTTAATTATGCAGTTGCTTTTGTGGTAAACACTGTATGCAATTTTTTTTATCCAAACCAAGGCAGATTAGTGTTATCGATATGTGAATTCTCTGTTGCATTTTAACATGTCTATGTATCTTGCTATATAAAGCTAGACATAGATATGACTCTGCATTTTATGACAGCAAAAAATTTGGCTATACTTTGAGATTAAAAAAAATAAATACTGGCATGTATTGAAGGGAAGAACCTTCTTTAATTTTACAAGTTCTTATTTCAGCTGCAAGAGAAAAAGAAGTAACTGTGGTGCAAGTGGAACAGAGACAACTGGTAATAAAGCTAAATTTTGTATTTTAAAATATGCCTCTAGAGAGCCTTATGTATTTCCTAGAAAAATATCAAATTCTTAAATTATTTTTGCCTGCTATGTTTGAGTAACTTTTCATTACAAGAGTATGTTGGAGCTTTGCTAGGTAGTCTGTTACCTACACTGTTCCACAGAGCTGAAATACAGGGAATGGTCCTAAAACTAGAATTTATCAAGCAAAGTAGAAAAAAAGAGTTTCAAGATTACTCAACTTTTAAAAAGTCACTGCATTGTACTTTTAGCAAAGGATGATTAGTTCTTAATACTTGACTAGACAGTTAGTTAGCTAATGTGTACCTCCCTTGGGTATTGCTAGTAAATAGATACAATCTCCAGAAAAAAACCCAGTAAATTCTCTCCTCCTGGGACTTTGTGCCAAGATGCGCTTTCCAGCCCTTGGTTGACCTGCTGCAGGTAAACGAGAGAACAAGAAATAATTCTTGTACTGCCATCTTGGAACATGGAAGCAGCTCTGTTGTCCAGGGTGTGATAGTAGTGAATTTGGTTGAGTTTTCAGTAATTATCCTATAATAAGGAAAAGCCTGTATATGTTAAGAGTATTTGCATAAGAAGTCGATTTTTTACCATTGAAGGAAGAATGAGTCGGGGTCATTTACAGAAGGGAGCAGAATTATATATTAACTTATCATTATACATGTCTGAAAGCGCTGGAATAATCAACGAGGTTACAGTCTGTTCTCAGGCCTTGGTTTGGGGCAATAATTTTAACTAAATGTTCAGCATGAGAAAGATGACTAAGTTTTACTAATATGTAGCTCATGTGCTGTATTCATTATCTAGTACATACACAAATACAGTGGTGGTTACAGAAATTCTTTTTTTACATGTAAAACCAATCTTCCTTTTTACATTGTATCCAGTTTATGTGTTAGCATAGCATTTTGTTTACTCGTTTTTCAGCAGTATATTACGACATATCCGTGGGACACGTGAACTTCCTCTGCAGCTGTTGCTCGGTTCACTTTGCCTTATTTATAGCTTGAAATGCACTTCTGGTTAAATAATCTTTTAAGAGAATTAAAATCAGATAGACTTTTTGAGATAGATGGATATGTCCAGACCACTCACCACGTTCATATATATAACCTTTATTGAAATGAAAGTATGCAACTGAAAATCGTACTTACTTATATACCAATGTGCCTATCTTTCATTGTGGGTGTTTAAAAAGTAAAATTAAAAATTACAACCTAGGGCAGCTATGCCAAAAAAAGATAATAACGTACCAAGACATTTTCTGTATATCATGGCTTTAAAATTCTTAGCCTATTTCAAGAAATAAAAAGAGGTTGTTGGAGAGCAAGCAAAAAGAAGTGAAAATGGCAGTGCCAGTGATGGGGCTGAGGGAGTGGTGGAGCTCTTCACAGCTAACAGTGGTGTCTTCCATACCTCATGATTATGTGCCACTCATCACCTGCTGGGTTTTCCTATTTCTCCCCTAACACACTTAAAACTTTGCAAGTGCCATTATGGACTTTGTAACCAAACAGCAAGCTAATTTTCTGTTTTCTTACTTCTTGATGCCTGAATTAAGGACTTTGGTCACAAGGGAAATGAATTTCAAGTATTTGGCACTGTGGAAAAGCCTATATTAGACCTGTCAGCCCCATTCCACTCCCTGTGGAGAAGACAGTGTCCTTTTTTTTTTTTTAAGATATCAAAAATATATATGGAGAGAAGGTAACTTTTAAACTTTAGTATAAATTAACAATGAAAAATACTTCTTTATTAAGCTTCACCATACCACATTCATTCTTGCATGGTAGGAAACTGGGGACATGTTTATAGCCATCATAATTGTGAGTTAGTGACCTTTCTAGCCAAGTGAAATGAAATTACTTGAAAATGGAATTCTTTTTAATTGGCACATTTGTAGGTGGTGGGGAAAGGAAGGGGATTTGCTAAAGCGTGTGTGTAATATAAACCCTGGGAGGAACTGTAAGAAAAGCCTGAAGCCTGTGCTCAGATATAAACCTGGTAGAGAGGGAGAATGAGGTAGGTGTGTCAGGAAGCGGAGTCATATTCTCAGCTCTTTTTTCTCTCTAAACTGGAGGTACAGTCACTGCAGTTACGCCTCAATGACCATGAAACCGAGTCGGCAGAAGCTGAAGGACTCCGCTCCTGAAAGCCTCATCAGGACTTGTCATCGCTCTAATGAATATCATTTAAATTGCTTTGTATATTGGTGGAGTTTGGATGTCGATTTAATTTGTGCATGTGTTTGAGTTCTTCTGCTTGGCTAGGCTAACAGAGAGCAACAGCCTAATGAAAAGTGAGTTGGTGACAGCGTGATGAGCCCCAACCCAATCAAATGTGTTTGAAGGGCTGTTTTGACAGGGATCTTAAAAGTAGATCTAGAAAAGAGTAGTGCTTCAGTTCAGTGCAATTGTTTCAGGCTAAGATTACTGCTTTTTGTACCTCTGAATGGCTGAAAATTTTCTGTGTGCACACTGGCTTGTGCTAAAACATGAATTCATCACAGGATTGTGTTTAGAGGAGCCCAGAAGAATGGTCTCCCCCTATTAAATGTCACTGGAAGTTACACTTTAAAAAAGTAATTATTGGGGTACACCAGTAATTGGAAAGCAAGAAATGGCTCAACCAGATGTTACAGGGTGCATCCCCATCTCTAATGCTGTGTTGCACAGGACAAATAGGAAGAATAGCAGCAGATTAACACTGGAGGGCAGGGGCTGGCTGGACAGGGCCAGCCATGGACTTCTCCACGTTAATTCCCATTTACTGTGCCGGGAAGTTGAGCATGCAATGTTGCGGAGCTGCAGAGAAGGGCAGAGCAGATGGAGAAATTCTGCAGAATATATTTCAGTGCTCTCTGTGTATTTGGGATGGTCTGGGGACAAGAAAAACTGACCAGCAGTGATTCATACTAGCTGTAGCGGGGGGAAGGCAGGTGGGACTGAGAAAAGTCCTTCTCTCCTGAGATCTGTGGCTGTGCGGTATGGAGGAGGGTCCCCAGAGGGCACAGCCTGCCTGATACAAGCAGGGCTTGCCTTTGCAAGGCAGGGAAGCCTAATCTTCAAGGTGGCTGGGACACTGCACTGAGCATACTATAAACCTACCTGAGTTACCACACTAACAGCATAGACAGTCTCACAGGAGGATTAGTAGAAGTGGGCCACATAAACTCCAGATTGGAAGAATTAGTTTAATTTATAATACAGTACTCATGTTTTGCCTCTTATGTGTGCATTTGGAAGATGAAAGAAAAATAAGGTCTTGGTTTTTATTTGCCACTGTGAAGACAAAACAATTTCCAAACAGAGCTGCTATCAGAATGGGAAAACAGAGACTAGCACTTCTCTGTTGTCTCTGAATACTGCAGAGCACTCCTGTGTAGTAGCCTGTACTTCACAGTGCTTCAAAGTGGACACTAGGATCCTAAGCATAAAAAAAACCCCAAACACAATTTTAAAATTTCACATGAAAACCCAACAACAACAACAAAAGACCATGGGAGGGAAATTGGGTTACAAGAAAAATCGACAGTCCGGATACTCTTATCTAACAGATGATTAATACATCAGATAAATTGTTCAGCAGTGGTTCACGCAAACAGACCCTCTATAATTCTGCCAAAGTCAGTGAGATCAATGTGCTCTGCTGAATGATTGTGGCACTGACCACTCAAAAGAAAGCACCTAAGGGCAGCTGTAACTTATGCTGATTTCATACCCTCCATGATTTCAAAATATATGAGATTCTCCAGCTCCCTCTGAACCCAATCCATGTGTAAGCCTCAGGAGATGCTTGCTTCTGTTTTGAGAGTGAACGTGGCCCATTCCTTCTTCATTGCTCCAGATTTTGTAAATGCTATTTGCTTCTTTTTTGTGTGATGAGTGTTTTAATACAACCATCATGCCCAGAGTAGTTACCATCAGTAATCTGAATAGCAGGGCTTCAATATGCCTCTTAATTTCAACATAAGATTTGGGCAGGGTGTGAGAACACCCAAAAAACAATAAAAAGAAAAATGTGATACAAAAATGTATTTGAGGCTCCAGCAAGAAACTATTAGATTTTTAAAAAGTACAAAAGTGTTTGAGTATTTAATGTTAAAAATATAAATTAGATCTTGAAGAACCACAAAGCACCCACTTGTATTTCCTTACTAGGGCTTTTATTAAAGGCACTAGAAGAAATTCCAAGAAGGGAGAGATCAAAACAGCAGTCTCATCAGCTAGGGTATATTAGCGGCTTCTCAGGAAGCACTGAACAACAGGCAAGACCACACCAACCCACAGGTGCAGGCACATTACACTGTAAACAGTTCTGGTCCCATAGAAACACTCTCAGCACGTGTAATACTCCCTCTTAGCCTTGTTCCTGCACTCTGAAAGCTGCTTTAACCCCTCTTCTGCTGGATGCAGCCTGAAGCTTGGCACACTCCTCTGTTTGTAAGCAATGTGCTCTGCAATCACATTTTCCTCCTTGCCCTTCTCCGAAAGCCTTGCTATAGGCCATCTGCTGTGATTTCTTGCAGCTCTCCTCAGACCTCTCTTCTGAGACATTGTTGCATGGGGGATGATAAATGCCAAAAACCCATCAGAGACACTCAGCACCAGGCCACTGAGGTTTCTGACCCACCTGTCCCCTCTGCTCTACAGGGCTGTTCCCTGGGTGGAAACACTCTGCTGGGCACCCAGGCTGTCCTACAAATAACAGGGAAGATCTGGTGGCTGAGTGGGGATCCTTTGAAGTTGGTCAGACAACACAGCAACATAACCAAGTGCCTAGAAATTAAATACTCTGGAGAGTAAGCTGAAGCATCTGCAATATCACCCTTGACTAACAGAGCTCAGATAGGTGCTGCCTGTCATCTGCTCAATATTCCAGCTGCAAGTCCTTTCCTGAAGCTGGAGACCACAGCATTCCAGCTTGCAGCCTAACAGCCAGAGCTCTCCCTTCCATTCACACTTTGCCCTATTCCAGAGAAGGCTTTCCCATGGGCTGAACTGCTCCCTGGCTCTGGGTACATTTTCTTTCTCAACCCAGGTACAGGGCGTCCCCCAGCACAACTTGGACTAGACCCCACAAGCCCCCCTGTCTTCTGCCTGCTGAAGAGCTCCAGAGCTCAGCCCACCACATCTCACCTGCAGGTCAGCAGCAGCCAGAGAACTTAAGACTCCCCAGCTGGCGGACATTTAGGTTGAGTTAAATATAGATGGGAAGGTGGTTTAGAGAGTATCACCTGTGTGGTGGGCAGGTAATGTGCCTATGTCACCAGCTTCTGGATTTCTCTGCTGGTTTCTCTCTTAAAAAGTGCTGCTTGTTGGAGTTCACAGTCTTCAGTAAGGAATGTAAGTCCTGTAAGTTGCTACCTGTGAGAAGTTTGACTTGCAGACCTGTCAAAGAAGTCTTACACTAATTTTAACATTCAGCCTGAGATAAAAGCTTGATGCACTATTCTGTTTTTTTGTTTAATTATAGGCTATTTTACTCACTCCCATGGCTAACATCTATTTAACAGTGAGTATGCAGCTTATTTTTTCACAGTTTTCTGTTGGTCTGTTCTGTTTTGTTGAAATTGCTTTGCTTTTTTTGAGACATGGAGAGAAAAAAAAAAAAGTGGTTTTAATAGAATTTTAAAACAGCTCAGCTGTGCTTTCTTGTACTTTTAAGTTTTACAATAAGACTGTCCATACAACAGTTCACAAAAGAAACGGCTTTTTTTATTGTTTGTTGTTTCTTTGTTGCTGTTAAGGCAAAGTAGTCGGTTGATATGGCCAAGCAGGTGGCATGACACTAAGTATACATGACAGTATGTATGTAATACCATTTTCTTTAAGGAAGCTTGTATGCTATTTCTCATTGTTGAGCTAAAGGTCAGGGTGTCAGGTGACTTCTGCAGCAAGAAACAATTCTCCAACTGCAAAACTTCTGCTGAAGTTGGTGACATTAAGAAAGATGGAGGCAAATTGGAGAGAATCCAGAAAGGATCAACAAGAATGATTAGAGGTTTTGCAAACATGACCTATGAGGAAAAGTTAAAAGAACTGGATTCGTTTAGTCTAGAAACAAGAAGTCTGAGTAGGGACATGATAACAGTCTTTAGCTGTGTTAAAAAAAAAAAAAAGTTGTTATAAAATGGGTGCTGATCAAATGTTCTACATGTCTAGCAAGGGCAAGACAGAAGCTAATCAGTTCAATTTGCAGAAGGGGGCATGGAGATTAGCTTATCAAGGGCAACACAACTCTAGCTACAAGTTAAGCATGGAGCT
Organism: Brachypteracias leptosomus; assembly: GCA_013401335.1. Taxonomy (NCBI): domain Eukaryota; kingdom Metazoa; phylum Chordata; class Aves; order Coraciiformes; family Brachypteraciidae; genus Brachypteracias; species Brachypteracias leptosomus. The sequence goes on along the minus strand of VYZX01004978.1, from coordinate 43,220 downwards.
GTTTGCAGAGGAGTGCGGTCACTCTCACTGCACCTCACGACAGACAGACGCGGGTGTTCTTGACCTACTTGTGCTGCAGAAAAACCAGATGTTGAACTTTGAGGGCTCCTGTAGCCTACAATCCTTTTGGAACATCTCAGGTATGCATGACTATTGCAGAAAATATATTTCTTTTCTGCAAATTTGTGTCCGCTTGCCTGCCATATATTGGCAATGACTATTTTCACTTTAGCTATTTTGATGGAGTTTTCACGTCACTTATGTCAATAGTTCAGTTCATCAGGCTTTTCTTGTGCTGTGTAGGAAGAAATAATTAGCTTTCTCCCTTTTAGCAGGGGGAGGGACCAACATGGCTTAGCATCGTTGTTGCCTTTGCTAACCATTTCTGACAGGTGGTGAATGGCCTTGCGTTTTGCTGTTTTACACTGTGACTGCCTTCTGTGCTCAGGTGAGGTTGCACTCCTGTAACTCTGGTAGGTAGAACTACTTTAGACACAGCCTCATTTTTTTGCTGGCAGAGGTGTTAAGATTTCTACATCAATTATATGACTCTGTTGCTTGCAACTGGAAAAAGGGATCCTTCACTCTTTTTCACTAATAGTACAAACCTTTTCTGTGTTTCAGTGCAGACTTTGGGCTTCTCAAATGAACTCTCTCATTTACACTTGTAATCTGCATGTTGTGCAGCTAACGGGCAGCACCATTTAACCCTATAATATGTAGTACAACATACCCTGCAGTGCAGCTGGAGTCCTACTTACTCCTTGGGGAAACCTATTACAGCAGCACAATCCCATGTATCAGTAATAAAGTGTTTCAGAGACTCATAGGAATGTTAATAAGTTTGAGATAAATACAGCGTGTTAACATTTGGGCCCTGTTACTAAATTTTACTTTCGTTTAGTCCTCATTGCCCTAATTTCAGACAAGGCTCACAGTTTCAAAGGGCTTCTCCAAGCATAGATGTAGAGAGCAGGATTTAAGTGTCAAAACAACTGCTTAAGCCTATCTGAGAAGTCCAGAGGCCTTCAGAATATCTGCAGGGGATAGACATAGGGGACACAGGGCCCGTGGGAGGCCTGTACCCCAGTAGGGAGTGGCTGAAGACCAGGTGAGGCTCTATCACCTCTTGGGCAGCTTGGCCAGTGGCAGGGCATGTTGCAGATGCAGCACCTTATGCTTTGGCATGCAGGATGCCTCTAACACTGTGAATTTTTGCCTTGATCTTTGGTGGACAATATATTTCAGTTATTATACTTGACTTAAATCTCATTCTGTAAGGAAATACCTCCATCTGCTTCTCATACAATTTTTTAGAATGTTTTGGGTGTTCTGCTTTTAACAAGCCTCGGCTAGAGAACTTAAAAATAGTTTTTGGTGTGTCTGAAAATTAGGAGGACTGTCTTGGCCTTTTGTAGTTTTCTTGTTTTTTTTTAAACTTGATGTGTAGGGGTTTATATCCATAAATATTCTATCTCTCTTCCTTATTTTCTTGCCCATTCAGTAAAGGGCCCGCAGAGGATACCCTATGCAGAGTCCCACTTCTCAGCATGCTGAGATTAGGCTCAAGTATACATTCAGCAGCAACATGAAGTGGTTACATACAGCCACTTTTTAATCACTGGTCAAGGCATCAGCCAAAAGATGACATAGGTTCCCTGCAAGGAAGAAAAATGCCAGGGAATAGGAAAGGAGAAAGCCTTGCTTAGCAGAGGAAGTCCAGGCCATAGAGAAGACTGTAGGTCTGTACAGGCTCTGGCAGGGGAGGAACAGGGTTAATTGCTAGAAACCATTGATTGTAACACGGCTAACAGTGGACCAGTTAATAGGGGAAAATGAAACTATTGAAATAATGATTTATTTTTTTAAAGCTGAAGAATTACAGCTAAAGGCCAAAATTCATTATGTGAGTTACTAAATGTCATTCAAAGATTGGTTATTGTTCAAGGACTGATGCCACTGTGTACCATATTTGATTCTATGTACTGTAACTCTGGGGTCTTGTGCTGTACCCACAGCCATCCTGTCTGAGAAATGATGGCCTTGCCAGAGATAGGTCCTTTGGAAGGATAGGCTGGAAGGGCAAAGATGAGAAAATATATTTATTTTGATGTATTTCAATGAACAATGGAATGAGATGCTACCTTCTTGCACTTTATTGTTCCCAAGCTTCAGCCAAGGCTCTCCTGTGGTGTAAACTGCTCTTGTCCTGGGGCAGAACCTGAGGCTTGTAGACTTTCTTCAGAACTGCCACTGTTAGAGTCCTTCCTATTTTGTCTACCTACTTACCCATGTATATGTGGACTACCCTTACTTTTATACTGATCCATATCAGTATTAATATGTTTTATAAAAACACAAGCAGTTAATTTTTTTTTTTTTCTAAAGAGATATAGTGTTCTAGCATTAAAAATTGTGCCACAAAATAATAGGGGTTACAAGAAATCAGATTTACTTAGTTCTATCCTCTTGGATGTATTGCATATCATGATCCTCCTGCCACTAACAAACCTACTGTTAAATCCATCAAAATTGATCTATGTTTAGCTATTCATTTTATGTATATTAACTTGAACAGAACATTTATTTGGTTTAAATTTTATTTTCAGTGGTGGAATGTATGTTCCAAATGCAAGCACAGACGATTTGCTAGGATTTAGTTAGGAGGAACGTGGAATGTTAGTTTACAAAGATAATAACTGAGCCATTAAAGCCAACAACCCCTTTTAAAGCAAACATACCATTAAAATATAGGAACAGTTTATAGTGTAAATAAAATTGAGGATATGGATTATTTAAAGATAAAAATTTTAGGGGTAGCTATGAGAAAGTTGAATAAAAATATATTTAATTGCTCCGCTCTTTTTTCTAAAGTGAACTTCAAAAATGCAAATAAAGGATGATAGTTTATGGGCAGGGGGACACAGCTACACAGAGAGTGATGTTAGAAATCCATTTTACTTATGGAGATGTATAATAGTGATTTGACTTTTATTTTCTAATCTGAATCAGATTTCAAGGAAAAAAAAAATTGTGCCTAAACTCGTAAGTGGCAGAATTTATCTTGCTTGTGAACCCATACAGTGGAAAGGGAAGCAAGACATTTGCTTCTAGATCGTTCTCCTTGTCTGAATGACAGATACAATAATTCCCTCTATTAGCCAGATCCATTGTCTTTATTTTGCACAGAAGTACTGTATTGCTGAGGTAGACTTCCACTGCTATGCATATTTTAAGGGTTATTTGGCAACACAAGTAAAGCTAAAAGTAGCCTCTTAATCTAATTAATTGACATTTCTGAATCTTGCTTTCACAACAACACATGGTTTCATGTTCTGGGTTTTAGCACTTGTCAAGCTTTTTTGGAGAATGTTTTGGTCAGAATGACAAGATAATTTGTGACTGAGGCTCCAAGCTAGAGAAGTGTTTAAGGCTATAATGATTTATTATCATCACAGAATAACAAAATTTACAAAGCGTTTCATCAGAATTTTTGAAATAAGTTTGCCACCGTGGTAGAAGCATGCAGAGAGGGGGGTGTCTTCTTCCACAAATGCTAGGGTGACTTATTTGTAGTAATTACAACGTTAAATTTATTTTGGCGCTTTTCTTGACAGACTTGAAGCATGGTTAGCAAGACAAGAGGTGAGAGAATTGTAACAACCAAGGTAAAACCCTGCCTTTTTTCAAACAAATACTCTGTGCCCCAAATAATAACTAATATGTGCTCCATGCAATAAATAATATATACATAGCTGCGTTAAACTATCAATGTTAACATCTTGGCAGGAGAGGCTGAAAATACTGACACTGTAAAAAGTTTAAAACTGTGAATGTCTGTGCTTTTGATGTTCAAAAATGCATACAGAACCGTTTTCTTAAGGGGTGAAATAGGTGATGTTATTGAGTGACAGCACGCTAATGGTCTGGTGTTTGTGGACTTCCAGGCAACTGCTATAAAAAGAAATAATGTAACAACATTAATTTTGACTTCATCTTGGTTCTCTAAGTGAGCTGAGGATGCCAGACTTTCTGAGACAAAATGTCTGACTCTGGATGCAAAGCATTTCCACTTATTCTCTGTGTTTCTATAATTTACTTATTATGTAATTAAATACCTTGAAACCCTAGGCATTGGTTAGTTTAGACAAAGTTGTGACAGTTATTTGACTTCAGAGGCCAGGAATAGAAGCCACTTCTCCAATGCCCTAAAGTGATTTTGAGGCTGTTTTGTTTGACTATCAAATGCATACCTTTCCAGAGCAATCTTTTTTTAAAGACGTAGTCATAGCTCATCAAGGGATGAGGTGAGGAGTTAACACGTTTGGCAGCAATAGTGTATGTACCATTGTTTAGTAGTAACAAAGATAATATCACGCATCCACAGCAAGCCCTTTGTCTCAAAGGATCACAAAGTTATTTCTTGTAGAAATTAGCATTAATTATTGTACTTATAAATAAGCCACTAGCACTGCAGTACCTATGTGCCCTTTCCAACAGCTAGTACACAGTGAACTAACAGCAGGCAACTTTCAAGCTGGCACAGGGAGTGACCCCTTGTGTTCCAGGCATTTTTTTATTTTTTTTTTTTTTCCTTTTTCACAGAGCTAGCCAGGCACTTGCATTTAGTGAGTTGGAATGTAAAAAGATGTGTCTTGCATCTCCTATGAGAGCTTGCCAGATTCAGGCTCTGATGGATTTCTGGCAAGACTCAGTTCCGGAGCTGAGGACCCACCACAGAGAATATCTATTTATTTAAGCTATTTATAGCATTTCTAAAGAACTCCTCACTGTATTATCTCAGCATGCCACAGAAATTAAAGGTACACCGTGAATTAAAGGTATACCACCAGCATCCAGCGTTGCCTGCCAGAAGGCCCTGCAGGACTTTCCGAGGGAGTTCACACCAGAAGCAGAGCATGGTGGCCGTTGCTGTAGACAGGCAAAGGTATGGCATCTAATTGGACATGTGCTGAACGCCACGTGGGACTGTGGCAGGTCCAAGTGTAGAAGGCAGATGGGTCTGTTCTCCACCAGCCAAAGTTTCTGTGGGGTTCAACAGCCAGCTCAAAATGGAGCTTATTGTCATAGTGGAGCCTATTAATTACACATATGTTAAGCACTGAATTAAATTCTGGAGATATGATGAATGGATACAGTCTTCTAGCAGACGAGTGAGGATGAGAGACCTAAGCTGGCAACCTTGCTGCAGGCAGCAGAAAGAAAATTATTGTAGGCAGTGCCAAGCTGAACTGCCCTGTAAATTTGGCTGTGCGCTTTCTGTTGCTGCTGAGTGGCAGTTTCTTGCTTGGGTAGGGAGACCTTGTTTCCACCTAATCTTGAGTTTTACCACAAACAGAGAAAATAACATGCCTGCGTCCAGGCTCAAGAAAAAGCAAATAGGTGGCTGAAAGCTCTCTATCATACAGTCTGTAGGTGTTGCAGTCATGCTATATGTATCTCAGGGAGGACTCCTATAAATACTGAAAGAAACCCTGGTGAACATGGGTTTGTGGCACTTCTCAGTTGGGAAACCTTATACAGCCACAGCACTATTAAGTTATTTAGGAGTAGCTACCTCTTATGAATCAGTCTCCTACTTTTTTTTTCTGCGACCATTGAAGTCAGCAGTATATTCTGATTAAGATGTGAAAGCAGTTGATTGGTCTGAGGATAGGCAAGCTTGTTTAGATTCTGTTCATTGTCACAGGGAGGCAATTGCACATCACCCCTTCCCCTCTGCACCCCAAATCAGTTAATGCAATGACCAGAAGTGAAGCTGGGGCTCTGTATATTGGAGCAGTAATGTTATTGCTAGAGTTGGCATTGAACTACCTTCCCAATGATTTTTCCCAGAAAGGAAGTTCAGAGACTAGGTCATAATTGGTAGACTCATTAGTATTAAATTATGTGGGTTTTATTAGGGGCCAGACATTCACTTGTTTAAATGTAGCTGGCATTTTAATGCCTCTCTGAGGGAATGTAATATGTACTGCATAGGCAATACATACTGACTTTTATTGGTACAGACCAAACTCACAGGTGATTGGGGCACCTGCTTGTGTTGATGTGTAAAGTTTGTGCAGTGGGTTCATTCTGGCAGTTAAGCAGAATGGGAGAAATGAAGCAACATCCCTTTTTTTTTTCTTTTCTTATCGCTCTTATCTGCAAAAGATTGAGAACCTCTTGCAGGAAGCAATGCTTTTTGAGTATGCCTTTCCAGGTCAGGAGAATAAAGCCAATAATAACTATTTATAGGGGATGTACTATGATGTTATAAAAAATCAGGTGGCTTTTCAGATTGACCGTGTCTCTCAGGATACAGCTGCGTCATATCCCCATGAAACTGAATTGCAGCAAGGTAGAGCACTGTGGCTGTCAACATTGCATGAAGCATACAATAGAAATGCATTTAATGGAACTTGGGGGCACTATAAGATCTTAAACAATTATTACATGTTTTAACATAAGCATATGCTTCCTGTACCAAAAAATGCTTTTTGTATCCCACATCCTTTGCAAAGTGTATGCGTTCTTAATACATACTAAATATAAGTATCTACTGACACCTGTTTTTATTAAGATACAGTGATGAATAGATAAAACTGGTGCCAATGACTGATCTGTTTCACTTTCCAAGGTTTTACTGATACTTTTTCTGAGGCTTTCTGTATGCATATTTGGCATAGCATTGGATATTTTATGATTATTGAAATTTGTCTTTCTTTAAGCAACTTATTTATCTGTTGAAAATCTTGGCATATTTGACAGTGTATTTTTAAATTCAAGAAAAAAAACCAAAGGTAGAAATAAACAGACTGCTCCACAGGGGGTTCCCAGGAACTGAAAGATATGTTGTGCACCTTAGACTGATCCAATCATACTTGGATTAGCTGGAGAATTGCTGTGTGGTTAACTAACTTGCAGGGTGATATGGGAAAGCAGTATCTCAGAGTGTAATTAAATGATAAGTTCACATTCAAGGGACAATTGTAAGTTACTGAAACTGTCATATACAATGTCAAAAATAGGCTGTCTCATGATGAATACCCTTATTAACAGCTGCACTGCTCTATGTTCACAGTATATGGCTAGGGAATTCAACAGAACTTGGTCCTGTTTGTTAAAGATCTCCCAATAGATTTTATATGAGATTAATATAAAAGATGACTACATCTGAAAAGCAAATAGGCTACATACCTTTAGTCCATGCTGGTGTGACTGTTAGTCATGTGTTAATAGTCAAATCTGATATGGTTTCAAACCTTTGTTTGATGTAACAAAAACTACTTCTTAACAGAATACAATTATAAGAACTTTCTTATAAGAATATTCTTATAAGAATAATCTGTGTTCATCACAAACCTCTTTCAAGGAGTGGCTCAGTGGCTTTAAAAGATGACCCGTCCACCATTTTGAAGCTTTGTTGTGGGGACTGTTGATGGGGATTATTTGTCTTTCAATTTTATAATCTACCTATTAACTGTTATAACTTTTCCTCTAATTTTATGCTCTATCAATAAACATGCTAGTTCAGCCAGTCCTCCCAGTCACTATAGGAAGAAATGAGCCTTTCAGCAGGCCCAGGAGATTCTCAGTGAATGGAGGATGGGGAGAGTGAGGTGGTCTCTTGGACAGCTCAGGCTGTTTGTGCAAGACAGAAAGCTCTAACTTCCTTGACAGCCCCAAAGTAAAAAACTCTTTGCGTTGTGCTCATGGCGAGATCTTACAAGCAATAAACTAGCTGCAGTGAAGTGAACCAACTTCCAGTTTCCAGGTAGATTTGCATTGACTGTATTGCAGCCTTGTTTGTTTAACCAGAACTCTACCTGTTAAAATAAATCAATATCAGTCTTTCTGAGTGTTCTAAATGGTGCTAATTTTGAAGTTAATGTTATGGCAGGGTCTCATGTGAAGTCTAGGGAAGCAGCTGAAAAGCTTGATTTGGATGCTTTCGTGATGTTTGGATCAACCACAGTGATTTAATACTGAAAGAATAACTTCTGTGTCCTTTTGCTTCCAAGAACTTCTTATAATACTGTACAGTGGGCATTCAGGCCCACTGTGGGAGCCTGAGGGCTGTCAGTGACTTGATGCTGCAGAAGGCTTCACACCTGCCAGCTTCTTTTTTTTTTTTTCCCTCCTCAAAAACCTGAGGTAAATTATCTATTGTATGTTCTTGTTCCTGAAGTAGGTTTCTTTTCTTGCCATGTGGCTACAGATGGGGGTTGCAAGTTCTGGATGAACTGAGAGGAGCTGAGACCTTCCCTGGGCGCAGGGAAAGCTGGGGAGCATGTTACAGGTCTGAGGCTCTCTGTGGGGCTCACAACCAGTATGAGGCAGGGCTGATTAGCCCCATGCTGGCTCAGCGCTGAGGAGCCCCATCAGCAGTGAGAGGGACCTGAGGAGTCCCTGCTGCTACCCGAGGGCCCCCATGAAGGCTGGCTGGTGGTGGACACAATTGCTGGATTCAGCACAATTCCCACTGCTTTGTTTTAGGCATGTGCATTGCACTTCCTGAGCCCAAGAGATCAGCAAGCTTTAAATTAACTTTCCTTGTAATAAAAATGAAAGCATGTATTCACTTCTACTGAATATGCATCTCCTGTGTGGAGTGGAGCTGCTGGAGTGTCCTAAGCTTGCTTATTTGTGTTTAACATCCAGGAAGGAGCGTGTGAGGCTGAGCAGCTGACACTGCTGTATGTTTCCTCTGCTCCTGGTAAGTGGAATTTTATTGTTTCCTAGGCTTAAAAAAAAGCTCTCAACAAGTCTCTTGGACTTCACAGGTAGCAGTATGCCCGGCAGACTCCTCCATGTGCCATGGCTGAGGGCTTTAAGAGGGGCTGGGGCGGGCGGGATTGGTGACTGTGTTTGTTCTGCTCCAAGCCTACTGTGCTGAGGGCCTTCACATGGTGGAAGGCAGCACAGTGTGTGATAATGCTTAATTATCATTAATACTCAGCTGGAACATCCCCAAGCTGTATAGCTACTCAATAGAAGTAAGTGCATCTTACAGAGCAGCTCCTTTGCTGGAGAAGGGCTGTTTGCCCTGGTTCACCTGTCTGAGCTTTCTGAAATGATCCCAGACCCTTGGGCTTGTGCTAAAGAGAAGGGCAGGTATCAACAAGCAGGAATAGTAGGGCTGGAAAGAAACAGTTTTTTTTCTGATAGATGGAGTGTAGCAAGCTGGGGGGAGGAAGAGCACATTTGTACATCTTCCTGCTTCGCAGAGCCCCTTTCCCTGGGGCCCAGATCCAGTGCAAGTGTTGCTGATGCCATTGCACTGTGCTCCCAGTCCAGAGGGTCTGCAGCCACACAAAGTGGAGCAGTTCAGCTGGAATTTAGTTAAAAGACAGATAATATGTGGAACAGGCTGTAGGAATGTTAATAGTTTTGTCTGCATGGTTTATTAAAATTTGCATCATTTTCCATCTTATCTGAAAAATAGTACTACCAGCTGCACAAATACCATGGCATTCACTCAGTGCTGACTCACTCGAGGAATAGAGCAGACCCTGCAGAATCAGCAACAGTGTCTTTTTACAGCAATATAAAGCTTGGGTTCTGTAAACTGCTGACCATAGACCCTTTCTGGAATGACTTCTGGGATAGGAGCGAGGGGAAAGTCTCTCAGATTTAAGATCTCTACTTCTGGGTCTTTTTCCTTGCCTCTGTATTTACATGCCAATGGCTCATGTTTTGTATAAGGAAGATAATTATACTTACTTTCTTGTTGAGTCTGGGTCAGGCTGATGATGTTCCAGGGCTAAGAAAAACATAGGTAGGAGGATTTCTGACTGTATTTTCTGACCTGCCCCTGCACTTAACCTCTTAATAAAGGAATTGCTCAGAATTTGGCCTAGTGCATCAGGAGTTAAATCACTTATTTCTCACTGTCAAATAGCTGGAAAAAGGTGTGTGTGGGGGTGGGAGGATAAAGTTATTAGCTGAAAATCACAAAATGTCCTAGGAGATTTGGGCATCCTAATTACACTGAAATTTGACTGAAGTATAGCTAGGTGGCTGTGTAGAATGAACCTGATTTCGCACTTCTCTTAAAATGTATGAAAGCATGGCGAAAGAGGATGTAAAAAAAATGTTTGTGCAAAAAATGCTTTCAGTGTGATTTATATGACATAAATCCAAGGTGCTGGTGTATTTTTTCACTTTGCATTTCAAGGTCACGTGTATCTCATTCAGCTGATAGATGAAGAACAACTTACTGCAATATAATTAGCTACATTATTAGGGGTAAGGAATTGCCATACTTGGGAAAATTGAGAGCTCTTGCCTTGAAAAACATACACAAGTTTTTGCTTTTCTACAGGTTTTCTGTTTTGACCATGCTCAGTGGAAATAAATTTGTATTGCCATCTTTTATATGCATGTAGGTTTTGCGAGCCAGCAGGAAGTTATTAATCTATCGCTTACTATTAAGATGACAGTGATGTTTAGATTCAGAACTCAAGTAGAATGTACATCACAATTGGATGCTGCTGGATAACAGTCCCAGAAGCTTCTTTATGATATGTGATGGATCTATAAGACAATTGTTTCAGGGCACTTGTGTATATTGTTAATATGATGCATGATGACGTGACCAATTATAGTAAGCTAATGTTCAAACAGCATGTCACAACCTGTGTATCAATGTATTAGATCTCTTCTCTCAACAAACAAATGAAACTAAGCAAGATGAGATGAAGAGTCATTGACCTCATAAAAGGTCAAAATTCTTTTAATAGTGACCTCCCTACTACAACGTAATTATTAGGATGTTATTTAAATCTGTGAGGAGGAGAACTAGCTTTAATCTTGAAATGTGTGATTTGATTTGTCAGAAAAAATCTTGTCTTAAATTTCCAGAGGTGGAAAAATGAATTAATGGCAGAAGTTCGGGTGCTAGAAGTGTTTCCTCCCAAAATGATTGGTTGGGTTCAGGTGAGAAGACACAGCCTTGTTCCTCTCTCCTCAGGCTAGGCTAGGAAAACTGGTAACATAAATTCTCCCTTGGGTAATGGATGTGGAAACTTCCCTTGTTTCTGGGGCAAAGGGGAGAGTCAGGTATGAGCAGTTGTTCTTCCTGCCACCTGGAATGTGTTTGAGGGCCACCAGTCCCAGAATGAGTTTGTGACATCTCTCAGCATTGAGCTGTGTGTTTTGAGCTGGAGAAACAGGTGTGTCTGATCTTTGTTGGCTAGGTATTGCAAATGATGGCTTCCCTTTCTATAAAGGCTATCCTTGCCACACTTGCCTGGACATGGCAAGGCATCTTGTTTGGTTGGTTTTTACATGCATGGTGTAGATGATGGAATTTGTAGTCTGCTCCCAAAGAAAATGTTCATGTATGAAACCAAACTCCTTTCAGTGACTTACTACACATCTGTTTCTGCAGATAGTCAAACACAGGGTGCAGGACCAGCATTTCAGCAGTACATGGCTGCAATAAGATGATCTTTCCGCTTTAGAGTACTTTTGGGTCAGTGTGGTCATTCTAAGTACTTTTTATTGAGGATTTGTGAACCTACAGTTCTGTTGTGTGAGCAGAAACTGTTATGAGGTAACATAAGTTGAGAGGTAACCTTTCAGCAGAATGGTTTGAGTTAAAATAAAGGAATTGAAAAAGAGTACAATGACCAAAAAAATCTATAAAAATGCAATTGCGCTAATATAATTTTATCACTTATTTAAAAATTTAGTCGACCCAAAAGACTACCAAGTGTGAAATTAAGGAACAGCTCCTCTACTTTTATGGAAATCACTCTTCTTCACTTGTCTAATAGCCTGATTTTGTCAGATCATTTATTTCCATGGCTTTAAAATGAGCTTGACAGACAGAATTTTATAACACCACTTTACTGCAAATAAGAACATCATTTTCGCTTATTAAAACTGAAGCTTAGAGAAAGCATTAAAATTAACAGTTCACTCTACTTTAACCTTTTGAATACTACTGTGACTTTACACTCCAGACTATGTGTAAGGAAAGACTTGGTGACTGCTGGGTATGTAACTCGATGAGAGCTCCAAGAGGACAGCCAAGCGAGGAGCCACTCTGGCCATACCTACAGTCTGCTCACACTTGCCTTCATAATTCTGTCTGTGCAAACACTTAAAATACCACTGACAGAAATTAATACTTGCTCCAGTCAAGGTGACTTCAGATATTAGAGCTGTGTAGTGAAGAGAGGCAGTGAGTCAGTGTGCTATAGCAAACATGGTCTGAGATTACAGGCATGTTGCTGCATACAGCAAGCACCATAAAATGCAGTTTATTCTCCTAACAGATGTTTCATTTTTTGTATGATTTTCCTTTCTGAGCAATGAAAGCTTTGACTGATCTTGGAGGTCACTGGCAGATGATGAATTCTCTACTCCATAGCTGGCAGTAATTCAAACATCATGGCAATGATGGTGGGACACATCCTCCTCCAGCTTGGCTCATCTCCAGAGAGGAATGTCATCTTCACAGCCACAGCTGGACCTTGTCTGCATTGGAGGGGTGTTCAGTAATGACAGTTTAGATCAGGTTTTCCCATGCATGTTCATGCAGCCTTGTTTTGCTCTCAGTTGCATGTCTGGAGTTAGTCATTGCCATCAGTTCTTGCCCCAGTGTCATGCTCTTTTTTTAAAGCTAATTCAGTGGAGGAGTGGGAGTCCTAGGCCAGGCAGTGCTGCTGTGGCTCAGGCTGCTCCCTCTTAGGGAAGACATCCTTCTCTTAACAGTGGTTATTCCTTGAAGTTGTTGATGATAATAAAAATAGATTTCCTTCTTACATTGTCAACATTTTAGTAGGTAACAAGAACAGATCATTTCCAGGATCTTCACTGGAAAAACTGATTCAGGCTGTAGCAAGACACTCACACCCTTTCTCTGCCAGCCCGTGCAATCTAAAAATTTAAGACAGTAGTGAGAGAGAAAAGTGTGTCTGCCAATGAGCTGCACTTGTATTTCCCTTCAAAGGCTTCTGTACCTTGGCCCTTTGACTTGCCCATCTGCAGGTCAGCAGAGGACATCCATCTTTTCTCCAGCCTCAGGAAGGTTTCCTGGAAGCCTGGAGGTTTCCAGGATGGAAGGAGAAAGACTCAATGTCTCTTTGTATTTAAATAAAAAAGGGAGATGAATAGAGGAGTTTTTTTGCTTCTGGTTTTGACTATAGAGTTCATTCATCTTTAATCCAACATTTCTTTTCTTCTCACCGGTGTCTTGACATAAGATTTTGAAGTACTTTATTTCCTGCCCTCAAATATTATGTGGTGGTGAAGATTGTTTCCATGCAGAGCCTTGTTGATGCTTTTCACTGGGTTTCATTTCAATAGTTAAAATATTGCTATGCAAGCCAAGAATGGTTCATTTGAACCCCTCTAGATGAAATAACTGTATAATGGAACAGTGTAGTCAATGTTGCATTTCTGTTGTCACAGCTTTTTAGTCTTGTTACAGCTCATAACAGTGAGAAAACATGCTAGATGGAGAACACGTAGCTCACAAATTTCTCCACCAGCATTTGCTGCAAGTCCAGATTTGGTTTGAGTTCTAATTGCTGTATCCTTTTGGTGTGATTAAACCATCATTCCTTGCCTTTAAGAATCAATCCTCTGGCCTGGAGGTTGAGAATCAAATTGCCTCCGTGCCCTGAAGTCTGAGAATCAAATGAAGAAGCTTACTACATGGAGACTTCAAATTTTAGTTGAACTAAGTCTAAAAAATGAGCAGAGAACTTTTTACTGTGATAGGGAATTTATCTGCTATTCCTACAAGAAGTGTTGTACGGAAGAGGTTACACCAAATGGAGTATGCAACAGTATGGTTGCATTATTGGAAAAGGTAAAGCCTTGTATCATCTTCATAAATGAAAAAAGTCCCTCAGCAGCCCAGACTGAAATTGAAGTAGATGGTACAGGAATGTCTAGCAGTCTAAGTTTGTAGTTCATGTACAAACTTTATATGAGATAAGGAAAACAAATTTCTATCAGGAATCTTTTAGCAGCAAGTATGGAAATGAATAAACTTTTAAATTACAATTTCCCCTCATTGGACATCTAAAAAGAACCATTAAGATAAGGTAAAGATATGTTGTGAACCACGGCTATAATAGCCAATTAGCAATCCAGTCAGTCAGTGTGCCGGAGAGGTACTATCAATCCTGAATTAATATGTTCTATAGCTTTCTCCAACATACCAAAAGAAATACAGCAGCTGGAGTAACAAGTGAAGATGAGGAGGTGTTGGAAAAGCTTGCAATTCGGGGAAGTTTTTCATCATGTGATAGTGTGGCAAAAAAGCTCAGGAGCAGGTATCACGAGTAAGAAATCTTGACATTTTGTCTTGGATTTGAAGTAAGAACTGGAAATCTGTGTATTTTTCATCTCAAAACAAGGACTCTCACATTTCTGGACTCCCCAGAAAACATTAAATCTGAGATTTTAAATTTAGTCATAAGAACATGAAGGGCTCTTAGGAGGCATCAAGACCATCCTTTTGCCCTGTGGTGGTGTAACCGATCACTCCTGTGTCATTCGTGGCAGATGCTTGTCTATTTTTGTTTAAAAACATAATTCTGGGGAAACTGCACAATATGTCCAGGAAGCCTCTTCCTGTGCTTCACTGTTTTTGCCATAGAACCGTTCTCTCTTAATATACAGTCTGACTTTTCCTTCCTGTAATTTAAACCTGTTATTTCTTACTCTATTCATTGTGGCTTAGGGCAGCTTTGAATCCATTCCTCTTTTCTGCAGCTTTTAATGTGACTGCAAATTGTTATCAGGTTAACATGTAACATACATCGCTCTTTCCTTTTCTAGCTTAATAGTGCTGGTTAATTAACCTCCTAGATTATGGCTTCCTGATTTATCATTGCATCTATTTTCTCTCTTGGATCTCAGCCTTGTTGAAGAAAGGTGCCTCAAACTGGTACCACCTGAGGTCTTCCCAATATATAGAGCACAAGAATTACTTCCTTATTCATGTGTTGCACTAGATGTGTTTTTATGCATCTGAATATTGCATTAAATATGTTTTATAGCCCCAAAACATCTTTTCTTGATTTGTCTGGCTCTTTCTATAGCTCGACATACTTGGAATACATTCTGGTTTGATCTGTTCAACAAGTTTTGTAAGCTTAGCCTTTTATCACTCAGGTCACTAATGAGAATGCTGAATAGTACCCAATCTAGACCCCCTGTTTGCCTCTTTCTTTTTGGTAGTGAACCATTGCTAATTGCTGTCAAGGTACTGTTTTCAACCAATTTTGCACCCACTATATTGTATTTTCATCAGCGTTATGTGGGACGTTGCATTGGAAATCAGGAACAAGTGATAGTTATTTAGATGTGCTTGAGAGTTCAATGAGTATAGATATATTAATGTGTTTGGATTTTTTTGACTGTTCAGTGAATAGATGCACATTTCTACTGGTGCAGCTGGTGCTTTTTAAAAGTGATGCATAGAAATTCACTTGCTAATGAAAATTGCTAAGATATCATGAAGAAACAAGTTACTTGGTTCAGAAAACCAAAAGAGACACTGAATCTATTTACCAAAGAGAAAGGTATGCTGCCGTGATTTTGATTGAGTTTTTATGTAAATCCTGTCCAGTTAGTCCACCCCAGCATTTGATTTACAAGCCTAATGGACAATAAGGAAGCACATACTACAGGCTGTGGGTAAGCGGCAAAGCAGCTGCTCTGGTGAGCTACTAACTTAAGGGAATGATAGACATCTTGCCATTTCTACTGTGAGTTTTTCTATAACATTTGGTGTTGAGATTGATCAGAATACAGTGACCCAAAGCTTCAGATTCATGGCAATCATTTTTTGTGTAGAAAGCAGAGTTCTGAATCCTCCTGGCATGTCCTACTTAAGAGCACCGGTTGTCAAAAAAACTCACAAGTATCATAAAAATAGGAGTAATAGTTGATATGCACCAGTCCCTCATCTTTAAGCACTTAGTAGTTTCTCAGGCTTTCAAGTAGCCAGTGGTGTGTTTCAAAACTCAGTTTATGAATTTAACATCTCTGCAGTCCATGGTTCATTCTGGAGTCGAAGCTGTATTGGATGGAAGTGACACAGAGGGTTTTGTATTTGAGCCAGTCCAGCAGACAACATGTTGACCTGTTTTGCTTTCCAGGTTGTTATTCTTTCTGTAGCTCCCTAATCAAAGAATTCCAGATGTTTTGTATTCTTCAGTGAAATGTCTTGAATTAGGGAAAGAATTTCACCTGTAACATTAGATTACTCTTTTTTTGATCAGAGCTCTTAACAGTCTCTGTTCTGAGTCTGCCTTTACAACCCTAGAACCTCAGAGCAAACACCTTGAACTACACTGCGAAGAAGAGAAGCTGGATCTTGCAGTAGGAAGGGTGTACTTACTAAAAGAAAGGCTTAGTGTAAGGGATGTAAATATAATCTGTGCCATAAGCTCCCCACATGTTTTTATGCACCAGTAGGAATCTCATTAGCCCTTGCAAGCCTTCTTCCATTTCAGTATTAGTAGGATAAATTTCGGTTCAGTGTCCTATCTCTACCCAGAGTCAGTTTAAACTGGGAGAATTTTATATATAAAAGAACAAACCTCTGAAGGTGACACTTGACTGTATTCTCTGTAACATGCTTTATAATGTTGCATAATACGAGTTAACCTGGAAAAACTTAAGATGAAGGAAAAACATTAAATTTGCTCAGAGCTTCAGAGGCAGGTCAGGCCACAGCTTCCTGGGTTTTGATCTGCTGAAACTCCACTAGCTTCAGCGGATTCTGCTGATTTAGATCACACAAGTGACTGGGCTTAGATTGCACTAGTGGTGTTAAGGCATATTCAGGCAAACCCTTTATTCATCAGTTCTGTGATGAGCACTTCATACATAGCATCTTCTTTATCATTCCTCCCCATAATTCGATGTTAACATTTTCCCTTTCCTTGGTCTTTAAGATGTAAATAATCATCTGATTAAATATCTCTTGAGAAGATTATGCTATGGATAGAGGACTGTCACTGCACCCCTCACAATCAATGTTTCACTTGTTTATGTGATATATGTACACCTGTGAGTAGTTGCCATTACCCTTGATTGCAGCGTGGGAGACTCCTAGCTTGAAACACAACCATGCAAAAATCTGTCTTTTTAAATAGTGTCTTTTTGCAAATGCAAAAGTGAGGAAATGCACTGACTGTAGATAAAGCAACATTAATGCTGAGAAAAAAATATTGTAACAAGAGTATAGCAGTCACCGAAGCAGATTTGGTCCCTCCATGGCCATTACCATGAGCACTGTGGCTTATACATAACTAGATTTCTTCCTAGAAATAGAATTCCCATAATGTTTAATGCTAGGTACTCACTGGGTTTTAGTGAGACATCAGATACCTTTGCTTACAAAGTTTTACCTTAGAAATTAATTCACATTGGCTTCTAGAAATGCTGCATGTGGGTTGAACACCTAGCTAGAGCACTGTATGGAGTGGAACAACAAAAGGCAATGTATCAAATGTAGGGAAGTTTCTTACTAATGTAATGCAGGGAATAGTGCTAGGTCCAGTGTTATTTAACATCCTTGTTAATGATCTGAAAGAGGAGAGTAAACAGCTGGTTAATGAAATTTACAGATGATACTAAATTGGAGACATTATAAATATCACTGAGGGCAGCGAAATAATAGAAAGGGAACTGAGATCAGAAACATGCCAAAGAAATGAGGAAAGGAATGTCAGCTGGGACAAATGTAAGGTAATGCCCTGGGGGAAAATGGAAAGGGCTCTGCTGTTTGGGAGGTGAAGCACGACAAGCAGTATCAGAGGCAGATTTCAAAGGCACCCCAGTTCTGCAGTGTAGCCTGACATGGACAAAGCCCCAGCAAGCCCCAGCAGCTTTGTGATACAAATCCAGCATAGCATTAGTGGCCAGCTCCTCTGCACCACAGAGTGGGGAAGAGGCTGGTGTGTAACTGGTAGGATGCCTCCACCAGAGCCGAGGACTCCCCTCCTCTGGGAAATCCTCTGCCACCTCTTAAACTGCTTTTAGGCTGCTTTGTGTGGCCACTGGGAGGCAAAACGGCTTTAACGGGCTGAGAGTTTGACCTGAAGGATGGAGAAGTACTTTCACCAAAATACCTTTGCTGCAGTATACTGAGATATATTCAGTAAATTTACAAGTTTTGTTTCTTATCGGTGGCTGACTGGATATCAGTCACACTGGGGACTGAAAAGGAGAAACAGCATGAAAACTCTCCTTTGCTCTATATAGCTCACTTTTTCAGTATGTATATGTTCTGTGCTGAGAACACTAAAAATGGTTAGCATGGGTGTAAAAAATTTTAGTACTCTAATTATAGCAAGAGACTACCTGTCAGGAAAATAAATGCAAGTAATCAAACATAGGTATGAATCTGGCATTGAACTGGGAGAGCCATTCAACCATGCTGTAAAGAGGCAGAGTTCCCAGTGACGTCAAGTGCTTATGCCAGAGGACAACTGGGCTGGGAACCAAACCCACCACATTGGAACCAATGCACTGAAATCAGACTATGGCTGTTAGACTATGCAGGAATGTGAACATAGGACTGTGTATTGTCCTGTTACTTTCCACGTGGTTCCAAGTGAATTAAGGAGGTAGGTGAATGTGTATACCTAAAGGGATTGGTAAAAGGTTGATGAAGAAATAGAAACTAAGAGTACAGAGAACACTTGGAAATTGCTAAATGCAAAAGCTATCCAAGAAAGTTTTCTCTTCAGTACGAAGTCTCGCCCTGAGATGGCTAATCTAGTCCTTCTAGGATCTGACTGGAGAAACTATAGATATAAAATCTGGATGAAAAGGTCTCCCTATTGGCATGTTGCATACACTGGGACAAGTGCTTTGCAAAAAAATAATGGTTATTAAAAAGTAGGTCTAGTGTGAAACTTCCAGGAATATGAATTATGGAACGGTATTTTCTGGCAAGTTTGCCAAATATGCAACGTATGATATCTACTACTTCCATATATGCACACGCAGCTGCATACAGATGTGGTAACACCATAGTAAATATGTTTCAAATAGTAGCTGAGCATGTATCATGCTTGATCAGATGTAGGGTGCACATAAAGCTCTGGGCTCAGGGGATTAAGCAGAAAATTGGATCCCCTGCATTTGAGAACCACTCCACTAAGACTTGCACTTGAGGTATCATATTAGATGTTGGGTACTACTTGATCGTAACAGTCTGGCTGGCTTTGATTATTTTATTTTTCTTGTATCTTCAAGATGTTTCTGTTTCAATAATTGGATGTGTGTGTCTTCCATCAACCTCCAAATGCACTAAAGGAAAGTTCAAGAGCATAAGCATAACCTTAATTTTCTTCCAACTGACACCAAATGATGACACTATACTGAGCCAATTCCAGCAGTGAGGAGGTTGCATCAGGATGTAGTTTGATCTCCTGATTGAGGCAGTGTCAGTCCTACTTAAGCTAGCACAAGTAATAGGAGCTTTAATTCAAAGAGAAATTGTTTCCTAGAATCATGTCCCAATGGTGCTGATACTATAGTTATCCCAAATACAGATGTCTGTTTTGCCTTAGACATCACAGGAAGGTACCTACTGGGTAAATGTAGACTTTTAAATAGATCTGTGTGAGCTGATCAAAGCTGAAGATAATGGGATATTATTTAAAGTATTTAACAGTGAATAGGGAAGAAATGCCATTAGCTGAGGGAAAACATATGCAGAGAAGTTTTCTCATTCTGACAATGAGATCTAAGATGTGGAGTCTCAACACCTGAGATGCTTTCAAAGTGCTAAGACATCTTTGAGCCTCTCAGGAAGGTAGCTGGGTATTGCCCTGCTTTCTGACAGGACCAGGCAAGTGGTCTGGTCACCCTACACAGTGTACTGTGCTTGGATGCAAGTTGCAGCTTCCCGCAGACAAGGAAGGGTTTTGTTCCTCAGGTGTGTAGCAGAGTTAGGGGAGGTGTGAGGGACATTAGGAACAGTGATCAGCCCCCTGCACCTGAGTACATGCTTGAGAGAAGCTTCTGCCACCCGCCTGGGTTAGGTAAGACTGGGGAAAGGGCTGAGACCTGGCCCTGTGACTAGCGGGTGCCTGCCTGAGCAGGAGAGCATGGGACTTACTGCTGCAGCTGAGGGAGAGAGGATGTCTACATATGGCAAGGAGCACTTTGAGGCACATACATGCACACCATTTTCTTTAAGATGTGAGTACAGAGCCACTTTTCCTTTTCACGGTCACCTCCAAGCACCCTGTTTTGTTTCCCGAGCTCTGGCAATTCAAAGAAACACCCCACAGACCAAACATACCTTCAGCTTACTGAGGTTCATGCTGGCAGCAGTAGGTCAGCCAGCCTCCTGGCTGGCACGACAGTGGGGACTTCTCCAGAGCAGGTTCCTGTGCCTCCTGTGTGGGACAGCTTGGGGACGGGGCTCCACAACCCTTACATCAGCAAACCAATAATGCCCTTCTTTTTTTCATGTGAAATCATCACAATCTTCTGCAAAAGGTAAATTAAAACCACACGCTGTGTATATCTAGTATGGTGCAGCATTTACGTGCCTCTGCTGCATTTTATCCTACTGTAAGTCTATGAATCAAGTTTCAGAGTGCTGCAGTCCATTATGCAGAAGTTGTGGAATTGCAGTAACTGATTATTCACATTTAGAAACGAGACTTAGGTGAATGTTTTTGGTTGCCTCTACTAAAACCATTCACTTGGTTATAGCTGAAGTGAGTATAGTATATATGTGCATGTTAGCACGATCTTTTTGGCACCTGATTTTTGAGCTTACTGGAATGTGTACCAGCAAGAAAAGGCCTGATGTAGAGCTTGCTGAAGAAAGCTGAAGCATTGAAATTGCCTTCTCTGGCTTTGAATCAGATCTTCATTTTATTTAAGTTCTAGGACTTCAATCTTGCGTAGCTATTTCTTATATTCCAAAAAATATGACAGCAAAATCAAATGCAATAGTTTCAGAAAACTGACAACTTAATCATAATTTTGTAATAAGATAATATCTCATTCTTATATTTAGTTTTCATTCATACATTTTAGAGTGCTTTAAAAATATAATCACCTTTTTTCTCAGTGAACTTTTGAACATTACATTTTAAAAATCAAGTATACTGTTAGTGGCTAATCAGTCATTAGGAGAACACAATACATGCTCTTAGTTTCCTCACGTGCTATTTTAATAAAAGGAAGCATTCAAGGTTAACAAAGAGTGTCAGTTCATACATATCATGTTTACATTTCCTGGAGAAGTATGTTACATATCTTGGATATTTGAGGAAGTGGGAGGGAGAGTAGGGGATCAGCATTTGCCCCACAGTGCTTCTAAGTTCCTGTCTGATTCTAAGTTCACTGCACTGATGCAGTACATGGCTGCTGTCAGACTCATTGTACAGAAGTGAAAATTCATGGACAAAGACGACACCTTTGACACCTAAAGACACCTTTGTTGTCAGATCCTCCAAGTTAAGTAAATGCCTAACTTCTATTGGAAGATAGGAAGCCAAATATCTGAAAGGATTTACGCCTTGGTGATTCAGTGTCAGAAACGATGAAATCTATAACCATGACTTCTAACCCTGTGCTCCAGGAACCTTATGTTATGGAACCACTCCAGTTATGCTAGAGAGACAACTTCTCCCAGAGTCAGTGTGGCTGATACCCTCTAATAGAGCTACCTGGATAAAGAAAATTCTCTTCATGTCAATGCAGTTCTCCAGCCTGCTCAAATTTCTTGAATGTTTTGAAGGGAGCTTCATCTGTGATGACTGAATGCTGCCACTGTGTCCCACAATTTGACAGGATGCTTGGGTTTCCTCAGAGAGTTCCAGATAATTACTCCAAATTTTGTTTTTTGGATGAAACCTTTTAGTAATTTCTAAAAAAAAAATTACTAAAACTTTTCTAGGAAATCTACCTTTTACTGAAAATAGACTGTTTCATTGCTATTGCACTGCATTTTATGTTTATACTATCTGACATTTCTGTCTGTACCCGGTATCCCTTCTGAGTCCTTGATGGGTATTAATGATGAACTGCTTCTCAAGCATCTAAAATATTTAAATGCCCTGTTGGTCCTATAAGTGTTTTTCGAGCATATCAAAGAGTGAGGCATTTGGAGAGGTCTCCGTCACTCTTATGCTTTTCTATTTTCCTACTTGATTTTGAATACTTGAAAACACCTGGGCTGGAATGGTGCAAATAAATAACATCTATTCAGAGCCTAAAAGATAGAAACCATTAAGTTCACTTAAGAGGAACAAATTTCCCCCATTGTTCAATGGAACTCCTCATGATGTTCAATAGAAGTCCCAATAACTCCTGGAGTTGTTGGAGGCACTCAAACTATTTCCCTGTAGTTGGGGTTTGGGATTCAGGTTAGAGAAAGCTTTTTGAACTGAGAAATCTCAAAAGCTTTGGGCTTATTAGCAAGAAATAGTGTTTCCTTGTCCTAATTTTTCTTCTTTCTTTGCCCTGCTACTAACTCTGATCAGTTGGTTACCTCTGACCTCTCAGAAATGTCTTGATTTCCACGTGTGGGGAGCTGCTTGCAAAGCAGCCTTGCACCAAACAATTTTACTTTTTGTGATCTCTATTGCAGTAAACCTAATCAGTATTTATAAATCAGAACTTTAACTTAAAGTAAAAGTAGGATTTTATAAACTAAATCATTATTGTATAGCTTCAGAGCAATAAATCAGTCACTTGTATCCTAAGTGCAATGTGAAGATTTATAAATCAAAGCATTTTATTTAAGAATTTCTTGGCATGATTTGTAAATCTGCTGTAGAATTTGTAAATCCAGATTGGGGTATGTAAATCCATTTCATGACTTATAAAGCAGTTGAATGTTTTAGCTAAATCTGTTTAAAATAATGATTTCTGAATCAAAACTTTCTGCTAAAGATTTACTGGTGAGTTTTATAAATCAGAGGCAAGATATATAACTCAAACTGTGAGAAGTGCAGATTTATAAATCCAACTTGTAAATCAACAGAAAAAACACCATGTTTTACACTAAATAATATTTTACAAATGGCACCTCATACATCATGCAATTGCCACAAATCTTCTACATGGGAGTCAGGGTACATAATGTGTGACTGAATGGAAAAGAAAAGCTGTGAGAAGGACAGCACAGTGGGTTAAATGCTCAGCTTGAGCCTTCCAAGGTTTGGCTTGTGTTACCTGTGAACCAAGTTCAGTGGTGTCAATGTAGTCAGTAGTGGACATTTGTCCAAATCAATACCCAATGGCATAATTCATAACCTTGGCAATCACAGTGGAGGGGAGGCCCCACACAGGAGTAACAGGGGTGTTGTAGACCATGATTGAAAAGCATTGGCAGAGCTATGTAGGGAACCTTATGCAGCACCTGTCTGCAATGCACCTGTTATAGCAGGCTGTCCCTTTCAAAGGAGCCAAAATCCACAAAAAAAACCCCAAACACAAACCCACAAATGAAAACACCACCCCAAACCAGTTCCTGACCAATAAAAACACTAAACCCCAATAAATCGAAGAGACCTTTCCACTAATGTAATATCTGGGGTGGGGGGAGGGAGACGTGAGATTCTAGTTGTATGCATGCATCCTCACTTTTAATTTTCAAAGAAACTTCTATTTCCACAGTGGAACTGAGGTCCAAAAGCAAATATTAGAGAAGGATTTGCCTATAGGTTCTGCAGGGGTTTCACATCTTGCCAGCTGGAAATTCTAATACAGATTTGGAGGCAGTAGGTTTGTGTTTCCATAGCCATGGAAAACTGTTTTTTCTTTGCACCTTATCAGTTATTTAGAACCAGTAACCTGCCTTTGATGGCCACATAGCACCACAGCTCAATGCTTTCCCTCTCCTCCTGCCTTCCACCTTCAGTGCTCACATGAAGCTGCAAATCTTGGATATGGGATATGATTATGGCACCGTCTTTCTGATGCCTTTTCAGTAGGACAAGCAGAGCTGTGGTGGCTTCCAGGAGCTGAGGTATTCCCACACAGGATGCAGCAGGGGATCTCCAAAAGCCCAGAACACTGGGCTTTTCTGTTCTTTAGTGGGCAGATCCACTTGAAAGGTAGGATCTCAGAGCTTCAGTTGGCATCCAAGTCAGAATACTACTTGTTACAAAGAAAAAAATATATGGTAAGAAGGTATAGCTATTCTTGCTTCTGATAGAGCTTTTCACCTGGAAACAGCTTCCTATCACCTACTGTGAGTGAAAAATATCTTGTGTCTCAAAACATTTTTTTAGAATTCTACTGTTGGGAGGTTAAAAGTCAGGAATATCAATCTGAGATTTGTAGATGACTGCCACTAATTTTTATAATAGAAACCTTAATTGACTATTTTTCAGTTTCAAAGTAAAGAAATTACAAATGAAATTTGCATTTAATATAATTTAGTTCTGGAATACAAGAACCTCTGCATATTCCCTAATGAAAACATTGAGTTAAAATAGAAATGAAGTTGAGAATGTATTTCAGTAACTTGGGGGTAAAAGAAATAAGCAGGGTGCTGAAATTATCCCTAAAACAGAAAAAATCAATAGACCTGAATAAACTTAAAAGAAATGCAAACATGCGAAAGTAGGAAAATACCTAATTAAGACAAGTAAACAACTTTCACTGTGCCCTGTGGTGATGTCATGCAGTAACTATAGAGTTATGTGTTTTATTGTCCACTAGAACTGATTTTTGATGATCCTTTGTATTTTATACTTCTTCCTTCCTTTGTAGCATCACTACATGACAGAGAGATACAGCATGTGCTGAAGGAGGAGTGAGCTGGGATGTGGAGATAACAGGCTAAGGGGAGCCTTGAGGGGAGCAGCAGGCAGGAGGGACTGCAAGGAGAGAGGAAGAAGGGTCATTTAGGGAAAAAGGAGTCTAAGGCACAATGCCACATAAGAGAGGCCTGTGCATATTGTCTTTTTAAGGCCTTTTTTTATATTGCTAGCAACAGAGAGGAGCTGGGCTTTTTGGACTTCTTTCAAGACAAGCTGCAGGTGAGCGAGCGGCGGTGCCAAAGTGGGACCATGGGCCAATGGCTAGGGTAGGAATGTCTCAAACTGGTTTTGTTCACCAGGTAAAATCTTTGAAGAACTGGCACTAGAGTCATAAAGTATATTTTTCTGATGTGTTTCTTCCTACATCCCTGCATCACAATCATCATCTGCTCTGCTGCAGTATCCCATGGAGCCAAAGCTGCCTTCCAAGGGGTCATGCAGCTACACAGACTTTGTATTGGTGGCCAAGTCTTCTAAAGTGAAAACTGCTCAAAGATTCTTATGCTTTCCACTCATTACAAGCATTAAGACTGTACCATGAAAATTAGGAACTGACACATTCCCATAGCCTGTAAACATAATTAAATAGAGCAACCTTTACTAAATTCCTCCAAAATTATAGCCTCAGAACAGTCCACAACAAACTGTAACTACCTGGAAAATTTTTGATATTGCTATTAAAAAAATTGAACCAGTAGAAGGCTGATAGTGTGTTAAAATGCTAAGCTCTTTTTTCTCCTATTTTTTATAATTGATATATTCCTCTGAGTTATAAACTAGGTGAGGATATGGTGCAGTTTTCAAATATTACAAAAAGGTCATCCCTTGCTGTTAAGAACTAAAGCTTATCTATAAAGCCTCCATTGCATTTCTGAGTTTCCTACCTCCCTCTTGATTTGTAGTCCAGTGTAGATATAACTTTTTTTTTTCCCTTCCAATACTTACATTTTTTAATATCAAAGTTCTTTGCCATTTTTTCTCTTGTAAACACTAGACAAAGGTTCTTGTTTTATCTTCTCATATAATGATTCCAAACAGGTCTTGAGTGAGTTACAGTCATCCCCCAGAGAAAAATCTCTGACTGAATTTCTTTTTTGGGATACAATGCAAAATTGTGTGGTCCTGCACTGACCTGGCAGTTGGCTAAATACATCAGGATGCACTGCTTTAAAAAGCAAGGTTGCGTCTGATTCCTCTGAAATGGTTTCAGTTTCCTCAGCCAGCGCCTGGAATTTAGGGGCAATGCTCAGAAAAATTCCAGATGAATTAACAAAGCAGCAGATATTTAAGTGGTTTTGAATGCAGAGAGCCATATTCAAAGACATCTCAAATATTACTGTACTATTTGACATGACTTCCTGACTTAAAAAATTTTGGTTCTTAATAGGAGACAAAATTGAATGGCAATAAAGTCATATCCCTTAAGCTATATGGCAATACCTGAGAAGCTTGTGTTGAAAATAGAGCTATGTCTAATGTCATGATATGGAATTTCTCATAACACTAACCTCATCAGCTTGCACAGAAGGTCAAATCCTGAGCTAGACATGGCAATATGTACATCTTGTAAGCCTTTCTAAGCTCCAGTGTCACTCAGCCCTAGTCCAATCTTAGAGCCAAACAGCTGCTTCCTGGACCACAAATTGTATCTCCTTCTTGGACGTGGGAGTTGGCTGTTGCCTGCACCGGAGGGCACAGTGATTAAAAGGCTGTAGACTTCCCAGAGACTTGCCTATAGCACTGGGTGAGAGCAATCAGAGTATCAGAAAATCTAAGACATTATCTTAATGCAAAACAGAGAGGACTAAAGACCTCAGCAGGCTGCGCTTCAGTGACTGTGATGACTAGAAGAAACTAAGATTATTTTCCTTGCACCTAGCCTCACATCTCAGAAAGCATAACTGCAGTTGTACAGTTGCCTGATTTAAAGGCACATTACCAAAGCTAATTACAGTTTTCATACCCTCGTGATTCACTCCCAAATCACAGAAATTGGTTTAAGGATTCCATCACCCCTTCTTCTGGAGGTGTGTTCTGAAAATGCAAAAGGAAAATACTGAAGTAAAAAAGCAATAGATGTGGATTAGATGACAAACTTGTGTAAGGGTTACTTGCTAATTGTATAGTGTACAATTAAAAATAGAATACTATATTAATAACAACATCTTCTGATTATACATGATGAGACTGCTATTCATATGGGGAACTGAAATTACTTTATGAAAATAAGTAAATGCTACTCCAGTCTTGCACATAGGAGGAAGGCATCATGTAATTTATAAGCAACATATCCAATTTACTCAAATCCATGTTCTACAAAGGTTGAGGGTCAAGACTGGGGAGTTAAGGCCAAAACATTGGACTTCAAATAGGACTTTTTCTCACCTTACAGCTCATAATTCCCATTGGTGACAATACCATCAGAATGAAACACCAAACCATAGTGCTTCATGCCAGAAGCAGCATGAAGACCTATCTCTTGGGTCATCATCATAGAATCATAGAATCACAGAATGTTTTAGGCTGGAAGGGACCTCTAGAAGTCATCTTGTCCAACCTCCCTACACAAGTAGGGACATCTCTACCTAGGTCAGGCTGCTCAGAGCCCCATCAAGCCTGACCTTGAATGACTCCAGGGATGAGGCCTCCTCCACCTCTCTGGGCAGCCCAGAGAGCCCAACATGACTGACTAGGGCGTTATTGACTATGGTATATAACTCAACCTTCATATCATGGATTTAACGTGGCAAATATACCTGCAGGGTATAAAGAAGTGATAAACTATAAAAATTGGTATCTGCCTTGCTCTAGAAATTATGTCAACTAGTAGCACAGTGTGTTTGACAAAACTGATAGCAGCAAAGAGGGAGTGCCACTTTTCCAGCTGTATGGTGCTGCCCCCATCTTCTTCTGTTGCAGCCTTGGACACAGCTTTACTGCTTGCATACTTCAGATGTCACTAGAGTTAGCACAGAGAGGATTGTGAAGTCTTACTTCTTTCATATTCTATAGAATGTAATTATACAGATTTTTCTGAAATACTAACTTAGGCTTCCCGGTTGTGGTTGGTAGTGATGCTGCTGCTGCTGAGCAGTAATAAGCAGTACTGATACTTAAACTCTTGCTAACATCTTTAGTCATCTTGCTGACCTTTTCCCTTTCCTGGCTTGTAATATTAATCTAAAAGGAATATATCTTTATATAATAATGGCAGATGACTTTCCACACTCTAAGAGCACCGATTTGCTCAAAAATTAGTAATCCCCTTCTTGAAAACTTTTGTGTGCAAGGACTTCTCATCAAGTCTCTGCTTAATTTGTGGCAAACATAACTCCTGAGGGAAAGTAGATCATCTTCTGCTAGTAACATTTATATTTCAGTTTCAGAAAGAGGAAAAAAACCCTGAGAAAACAATTTTCTAAATGCTGCCATTCATTTTGCAACCATTTCTTCATCCAAATTTTCGAAAAGATTTCTACCATGCAAGGTCTGGCTTGCAAACTTCCTAGTTATTCAAGTGAAAGGAACAGATCTTCAGAGAGAGCAATGACTGGTAACTGGTAAAGTGCTATATGGGTTTCTAATGCCATTACCCTCAGAGGTAAAGGGAGAGTCTAGTTATTCTGGGCTGCACTCTCCTAATGTGTGTCTTCTGTCTTCACTTGACAACTTAAATGTCCCTAGCTCCCATTGCAGGGTGATTTTTAGCATAAGTACTTGCTTTGATCCATGTTGCAGCATGTTTCTTTCTGTTTGAGAGCCAGGAGTCAACCTGGATATACAAAGACATTCAGGCACAGAGGCTTGAATGACAGTCTACTCATAGATTGTGTAGTGGATAGAGACATTGCCTCTGTGGCAGCTGCTTGGATTCATCATGGGCAAAGCAGAAGACATGCAGATATTTTCCTGCTTTGTTTTATACATGCACTGGAATCAGAGAATCTAGGTTGGAGAACCTGT
This sequence comes from Brachypteracias leptosomus, assembly GCA_013401335.1. Lineage (NCBI taxonomy): Eukaryota > Metazoa > Chordata > Aves > Coraciiformes > Brachypteraciidae > Brachypteracias > Brachypteracias leptosomus. The sequence continues at coordinate 14,472 of VYZX01004978.1, read as the reverse complement.
GGGGCTGGGGAGCCCAATCCCTTGCTCCATGAAGGGCTATACTGAAAACCAGAGCAGGCTGGTCAAGGTTTGCCTGCCTTATGCAGACAAAAAAGGCAGATTTGACCAGATGATTCTTGAGGTCTCTTCCAACCTGCTATTTTGTGATTCTATGAAAAAATGAAAATCTCCATGGATGGAGATTCTGTAGCCTCTCTGGGCAAACTGTCCTAGTGTGTAAATAGTCTTGCTGCATTGTTTTTTTTTTCCTTTTAGCCCATTTGGATTTCCCCTACAGCAACTTTTGACCATTGCCTCTTGTTCTTTTGCTTTTGTGCATCTTTGAGAAAAGTCTCTGCTATAACCCTGCCTTAGCTAGTATAAAACAGCAATTAGATTCTCCCTAAACCACCCCTTCTCCAGAGTAAACTAATTTAGTACCCTCAGCATCTCTCGTGTCTCCAATCCGCTGGACTCAATCCAGTTTGTTGATATTGCTGCCGAACCGTAGCTATCGCTGTAGCTATAAAACTAGTAAGGTTGTTACTAAGATGACTGACCTGTGTGAAACTTGTAGCTCTGAATAAATGTAAACCCATGTTTTTTTCTTTCATAAAATTACTCAAAAGTGTCTTTATAATAAGGATGTTAAAATAATCTTCATTATACTTGTTTATATCAGTTCTCATCAGCCATGATAAATATTAATGCTAGAACGAATGTAAAGTAAATCGAGATGATCACAAAACAGCACTTTAAAACAGGATTGTCATCCAGTGGATCACCCTGTCTGCAAAGGATGGCAATAAAATGCATTGGTTGGCCTTGTAATTATTTGATTTCATATGCCCATGTTCTTTATGAAGTTTGGAAACTGACTATAATGTGGAATAAAAGCTTTGATTATTAAGGTAAAATGGATTCAACAAGTGGCATAAAGACCACTTGATTTTTATAATGAATAATTTTGTTTGTGTGACTTTATCCAGGACAGCATGTGTTAGTCTGCTAACAATGTGTATTGTTTAATTTTAATAAGACAATCAGGGGAAATTGAGATGGGAGAACTGAAAATTAAATGGGATTTAATGCAAAAAAACCAACCCCAAAAACCAAACCTAAAAGGAGGTCATACAGAATTGCAGCAGTGGGAGTTGCCTGAGTAGAATCACCTGATCTGGTTAGATCTTTCTAAGGAAAGAAAGGAAATTTGGAAATTCAAGGGAGGCCCTGAGTGAATGCACATGGGTCTGCCCGTGCCATGAACTGACCCCTTGTGACACAGCTGCTGAGGCTAAGGTAAGACCTATATATGTGCTTCTCCTCTGTAGTTAAGTTTCTTTCCTGTTTTCTATTTTTTTTTCTTCTTTTCCTGTCTTGCATGTGAATTGTCCACAGTGAAGTTAAGCCCTGTGCTTTTGCTCTTGAGTTGTGCTCTTTAAGGTGCTTCACTTGGTAACCTCTGAGAGGCTGAGTCTAGAAGCATGGCTATTGCACTGAGTCTGGTGGCTTCTTGCCCACTGGGATGGAGAGCAGGATGAGTGAGCTGCAGCCTCAGTGCATGATGTTTTGATAGTCAGATGTATGCTGTATTTTAGTATAACCTTGAGTATCCATTTAAATGGCTGTGCTACTAACGAAAGGATATAAAAAAAATGGATCTGGAACTGGGTATACACGAAAGATGTCTGTGATTGTAGGTACTTTGGCATGGCCTTGGGCACCCATTAAGCACATCTGCCTGTGCAGCAATGGTAAGTGCTGCTGGATGCTTGATTGGCACCAGTGCCAGAGGCTTGTGATGTCGTCTTCTTGTGAATTTCTTTGCAAAGATAACAGAAGAGAAGCTTTAGTCTTTCTTACATCTGTTTTTTTCTCTGCTGTTTATTCACTTCCTTACAATTACTGATATGTTTTCTGGACCATGCTCAGATGATTAGCTGCAGTTTAGCTCAAGGCTTCATAAAATGCGGCTTTCAAATGAGTCAGTGATAGATGAGCTACATCCAAGTGGTGTATGTAGAACTAGGAATGACAGCTCTTGCTATCACTTAGGTAGGTATTTAAAAAAAAAGTTGGAAATCTATTGTCCTGACTGTGGGAAGCATGTTTCTTATTCCATCATCTTGTATCAGTCAGGCTGCTTCCCCTTTAAGTTGGTAGGCAAACTCCTGATTGATAATGAGAGGGGACAGGTGGTATTGTGTGAATCCAAGCAAAGGAGTGCTGCTGAGATGAGGGCCTCAGGGACCCTCAGAGAGCAGCTAGAACTCTCCTCATTGTTCTCTGTGCTGTGCTTCTGTCCTTCAACCATGTGTGCAACACCAGGAATCTGGCTGTTGGTGAGTCATGCTATAAGTAGGGTAGAGAAAACACTTAAAACTAATGACTTTAATGAAGGTTGAGTATTAACAGATTTTTTTTTTTTTTTTTCTGGATGATTCTTTACCTAATCCCTATCCTGACTGATGATGGTGTTTATGTATAGCAATCTGTAGCATGGACTTCTTGGAAAAGTTAATAACTGCCTGTATATGCTGGGAAGTGAACAGGATATGAGACAGGTACAATTTTGAAAACAGAAGAACGATTATTGTGGTAGATGAAGAAATAAGACCTTCTCTTTATGGATGAAGGAGAAAATGATTTAGATTTCCCCATGTCAGAAGTTAAATGGCAAGACTGTGGATTTTTTAAATACAATTGGACATATTCAGGCTGTTAATTCACATGTTAATTGTGGTACAGTTAGTATCAACTTAGTGTTGCCAGAAGTTTTCTGTTTATGTTTATGTGATCACGAGGAACACACATTCCATGAATAATTGGAGGACTCTGTATGATCTGATACTGGATGAACTTTGGTCAAAATTTTATGGAAAAAAAGATTCAAGCAAGAATTCAAGAATAATTTATTAGGAAATGAATTCAAAGCACTTAACTTGATGTCTTTTTCTACCTTAGACTGTAAAAACAAGACCAGTTATGCTGTTAGCTGGACTTTGAAAATGGAAATAATTATGTAATTAAGAATGCACTTCACTACTATTACACTATCCATAAAATTCCACAATCTTAAAAACATGTTTTGAAATATTTTAGTAAATATAATTCATGTAGCTGAATTTTATACCCTACCAAGTTGTGCAATTAAATACTACATGACTATTTCTTACAATTAAAGATTGCAAGGATCTTCCTACATACAATATGATATATTTAACAACTTTTTATGCTAAATAGTTGACATAGTTAATGTTGTAGTCACTTAATTCAATTTTAATTAGCCAAACACTAGTTTGAAAATGTGAGCTTTTCATTAACTGACATTGCTCATATTTTTGCTGCTTGTTTTCCCTATAGTTCTTTCAAATTATGTATATATAATGTGTTAACGTTCATGAAATGCATTTATCATTGAAGACAATGCCAAAATTATTGCAGAGTGAAGAGAAATATACGTGTGTGTTTTTTGACAAGTGTAGCTTGAGCCCAAGAATATTAAAAAAATAAATTAAAAAATTTTGGTGTAGTAACCAAGCCCCACTCTTGAAGAAAACTCTCCTGGCTTGGTTTTATCTAGGACCAAACAGTGTTTCTTTTCCTATTTGTTGTCTGTATGACAATAGACCCATGGCAACTACCTTTGAATAATATCTGGGCTGTTTTATCACAGCAGTGTTAAGAGAGAAAAAGCTAGGGAGAGAAGGTAGGAAGTCAGTCACAGCAAGTGGAAAGTGGAGCAGGACCATTTGACGGTCACAGTTGTCTAGGCTGGGAGCCTGTCACTGAGTAGCCTTGAATTACATAGAAACCAGGAGAACTCAGTGGAAAGGGATTTACACCCTGAGCATGGATCCAGAAGTATTTCATGAGGGACAGTTTCTAAAGGACTTCTATAATTTATTGTTTGATTCTGAATTATAAAACAGGGAAAAGGTGATATTAATTTGACTTTATTATAATACTTGCTTTGCACTGTTAATCCTACTATCTATATAGCTGGGGAAAAGATACCAGCTGGTTATAGGCTAGAAATTACCATATTAATGTTTTATTTGTGTGGGAATATAGTTGTGTTAATTAATGTTTTGATGTGGTTACCAGCACTTAGTGGTCTCTGAACGTCCCCTGCTGACTTAGGGAAATTAGAAGTGTTCAGGTATAAATGTTGTGGGGCCACTTACACCATCTTTACCTGGGCACGCGTGGGGATTCCCACTTTTATGAAGGGTGATGGTGTGGACTTGTGTCATCAGGGAGAAGCTTTTCAAAGGAGTGAAGGACGGCTGGGGAAAAGGAAATGCAGGAGGTGTGAAGCCAAAAGAGGGGTTTTGAAATAGTGTGCAGCTTGACTCCAGACAAGGCCGGCTGTCTCGGTATTGGCAATTGTTACCTCCCTTCATGAGAAGAATTCTAGGTCGTTGTCTTACTACAGAAGTATATTTACAATTCAGTTATCTCACATTCTGAAAGATACTTACTTTTCTCTAGTCACAATAGGTTCACTTTCTTAAAACTTCTGCATTTTTAACTTTATTTTTCCTGCAAAGAGTGGGGTAGGGAGAGAAGTTCCCAAAATGTAAAGAAAGGATACAAATGAGGAAAATGGAATGTTAATCTTGAAGCTGTCACATAAACCCTTTGCTTTACTTTATTCTGGCTTTCTCCCTCTGTCTTCCCCCCCCCCCCACCCCCCCTTTGTGAATTTCTTTCTTCTTTCAACTGCCATTATTGCCAAAAAGTGTCTTTTAATATAAATATTTTAATTTAATGGACAGGCACTGTGTTTATGCCATTGATAGCTCTCCTGTGCTCAGTCTGCAGATCTGAAAGAGTTAAATGTACCAGCACTCTGTAACCTAGATAAAAAAAAATGCATTTTAATTTCTAATAAAAAAAAAAAAAATCAAGCAGGTATGAATAGCAATAAAATTGCTCAAAATGTTTAAATTGAAGGAAAACAATTGAAAATGGATTTAGAAATATAATGTTTAGTTAAGCAAGCTATAATGTTCTGTTATTTTAATCAGCATTGTGAAGCAATTTAAACTATACTGGAAGAGAATTCTTATGTTTTAACATAATTCTCTCCCTCCCCCAAATAGTCACCAAAAATTTTTTAATGTTTCAGTCGTATTCTATAGTCCTTGGCACTAGCATGCCCTTTGTGCAAAGGTTTTCAGGTTTTTGATATGTTTTCTGGTTGGCCCTAGTACAGCCAGCCCTGGACAGAGCAGCCAAATGGACCTCCAGGCTGTCATGTGAAGAACTAGAGGCTGGAACAACAAATAAACAAAAAAACCCACTACCTTCTCTACTATCCTGAGACAGAAGCAGAGAACTGACTGTGCAGGAGAAGTCTTGTTTCGGCAGTATCTCTGTTACAGAGTGAAGCTTGTCCCTGCCTTCCTGGGCAGGGTAAATGGGCTGCACTGCTGTGCAGGTAACAAAGCCTGAAACAGCTCTGCTGGGCTGTGTGCTGCTGTGTGAGCACCTGGAGACAGAATGGGACTTGAGGGAGGAAAAATAGGATTGGTGACTTCTAGAGTCTCCTCTAGCCCTGGTTCTCTGATAGCACCAACCAGCTGACAGTTCAGTGCTGGCCCTCTCTTCTGGATAACTGAAGCATGTGTGAATTGGTTCAGATGAACACTTTTGCTTTAGATGCTTATCTGGAAAATATGTAGATGTGTTTCTAGCCTTTGTTCTGATTTTTGTGATGTTTTCTTGATTCCTTTACCTGCACTGAAGAAAGTGGGTCTATCTTCCCAGTTATGAATGTAACATCTTCATGGGTGACTTTAACCAAAACTTCTCTCCTCGTCCTCCATCTCCTTCAACATAGGATTGTAGACCTGACACTACTGGCTATACCTCTCTGAGAACAGTGCAAAAATGACTTTTTTGGCACAAATGTTTGCACACTTCTTGCCATAGCAGAAAAGAGGTATTTACTTAGGTGGGTTTATAGGCTTATCTTTGTCTCTTTGAGGGACATTTAAATCTTTGAGGAGGAGGAAGGCGTGTCTGTGGTCAGCCTAGGGGCACTACTCTAAGGTGGGTGCTGGGTCTGTCTTGTGTGCAGACAGACACTGGAGGAACTGCACCTTTTCTAAGTTGTCTTCAGCAGCTGTCCTGTGCGGTGAGGGGTAAGGATGCTGCACAAGCAGTGGAGGGCCTGCTGTGTGGCTGTGTGCAATGCTCTCCCCTTTGTGGCCTCCTCCTTCTCCCTCCATATAGGACTGTGGGCAAATAGGTCTCCTGTGCTGACCTCAGCTTTACCCCATGATTGTTTCTGGCTGTTCATTTAAATTCCAAAAGAAATGCAGAGAAAAGAGAAGATCCTGCCCTGCATCTGTGGAGCACCCAGCCTTGCAGCCCACATCCCTGCTTGGATCTTGTAGTACTGCTCCAAAAGGATTCCTTGGGAGAGGGGCCACATTGATGATAAATCACTGTGCCTGAGGGGGAGAAAGGAAGCATTTTGCCCTGCCTTTTATTTTCAGGGTGGCTGCATTTGTGGGGAGAGAACTGTAGGCTGCAAAGGGAGGTTTTGCCCCTTAATCATTCAATTCTAACAGAAGACTTCAAACTGTGGACACTTCCTACACACACTGGAGTGAATGGCACGCACAGAAACACCTTGATGTCCTGTGTGCAGTGCCTGCCAGTTTTAAACAAGCTTTTTAGTATTTAGAATGTGTTTATTAAAGAAGATTTGGGCTTTAGAATAGGTAGTGCAATATGCTGAATTCCCGTTCTGTGAGACTCCAGTGCCAGCGCTGAACTGAGGGGAGGCGGGTGAACTTAAATTAACCCAGGAGAGGAGGGTGAATGCTGCTTTCAAGCAGCAGATGCTGCAGCACCAAATAAGCATATTGCACAATAAATAGCAGTCATGGCTTTAATTAGGAATTCAATTGAAGTTGGAAACCACTTGCCTACAGTAAAATTGTCCTATTTAACATTTCTATCAACATATTTTTTTATCATTGGCATTGTTGCTTTTAATTTAACTTTCAATTTTAACTTTCAATGTAATAGATAAAATCTTTTTAAGGACCATATTAATAGTTCTTTCTTGTGAATCTATCTTGATCTTGTATTTGATTCACAAACACTGAACAAATCTGAGAGGTTGAGGGCAAAAAATAGGCAAGTCTTTCAACTGACTGTCCAAAATCTGGAATAGCTATGCTTTTGGATCACTAGCTTGATTTGGAACTTCAGGAATGTGTGTTTAGCACTTGTACAAAATGCTTTCTTTGAAACCTCTGGTCCAGTGGATTGGGAAGCAGTTGAAAGGTAACCAATATATAGCTCAGAATTAGAGGAATAGTGGCTTCACTTCCAAACAGCAAACATGGGCTTAGTTTTTGAACTTCCTAAAATATAAGTGTTTAGGAAAAAAAAAAAAGCTCTTTTTTTTTTTTTTTTCCCATGAATTTGCTTGTAGCTTACCTATTTCAACTGTAATTGATGTTTAACTTTGAGGAATAGCTATTTATTGTGTTGGAAGCCTGGATAAGGCTTTCCACACTTTTAGTTGGGGGTCAGTGCACGATAAGTGATTCCTGGTGCCTGCAGAGGCACTTATGTGATGATGGCAGTAATAAGCCAAGGAGAAGTTGATATGTGATTAACTAGTGGGAATCCTTTGGATCTGTCCATGGTGATGTTGAACTGGGAGGGACTGGGACTATGCCAGCAGGAATAAGATTCAAAGACAGCCTCTGAAGAGAAACAAGGATCCTTGTTGGCTGAGCAATGTTCCCTCCATGCATCTCCTCACCTCCATAGACCACAAAGTCTTTGCCAACAAATAAATACATATCTATACTATAAACAGACCTCTAAAATAATTATAAAGCCTCTATACCAGAATAGTGCCACAGTTCTGAAGTGTGGAAATATTACAGGAAAGAACTTCATGAAGCACTAGTAGGTAAAAATTGCAAACAATCATATGAAGGAAATCAGTTCTCATGGTACAGAAAAGGGTAACTTCTGCTAGCCTCGAGTTCCTTGTTATCTCACTTGGGGAAATTCTTTCCTGGTACAAGATCTAGGATTAGGAGTAATCCTGGAAATGTAAACAGGAGACACCAATCAAACTTTTGGGAAAGTTTAGTACCTACAATAATACCAGTGTTTTCTACCCTTTATTCTCCTGTCAGATGTGGGCAGTCTGTATTGTAACAGAGGGAAGTGGAAAACCAAGCCCACTAAACTGCAAAGAAGTTTTGCCCTACTCCAAATCTGTGTTCAAGAAGAAACTGTGAAGAGTACAAACTGTAGCTGAGCCTTGTTGGCTGGATTAAAATTGCAGCCTAATAAAAGTATCCTAAGGTGTAGACATCCATTTATTCCTACTCTGGTTAGGAAATAATTTTCAAAAGTCTAGATCATAGAAGTTGTGTTTATACTGAGTGTTCTGAGAGCGTGTGAAGAGCTGAAATTCATCCAACATGGAGCTGGATGTAATCTGTTCAAATGTACCCAGGGGAAAATGATATCTTAGTAAATACATCAAAAGAAAAAAAAGGACTAGGAGTGAAGAACCTGACAATGTAAGCTCAGACATTTTTTTAAAGAAAATATAGTAAGATAAAAAGAAGCAACTAAAACTTCTTTACATTTCTATTCTACTGAACCCTGAATTTTTGGAGTAACTTATGGGCAGTTGAGATTCAGGAGGCAGCCTCTGCATCAGAAGTTTGGCATACAATGTTCATTGAGCTCTCTAAAACTCTAATATAGCTTGAATTTACTTGTCAAAAGTGAAGAAAGTGGTGGATTTCCAAATCTGTGTGCAATTTCAAGCAATGAGTCATAATCAATAAACTATTCCCAGAACTATAGTTAGGAAGGGAATAAAAACAATGTGAAATCACACAGGAAGTAAGGAAATAAGTTTCTAAAGAATGATGGCCAACAGGATATTGGCTACTGATTCTGTATCCAGTTATTTAGATAAATACTGTGTGGGGTTTGGTTTGTTTTGGGTTTAGTAAGCATAAGCAGTTTTTCAATAGAAGGATTGGTTTTTTTCATTTAAGATTTACCTTCTGGGGTCGTTTATTTCACTACAACTTATTTTGAGAACACAAAATTCTGATTTCAAGTTTTGCCAAAAAAATGTTCTCCCAGAGAAAATATTCTCTTTCAGAGCAGAAGCCACGTGAAAAACTGTCTTTGAAAACTTATGGAGAAAGTAGTTTCTAGAGTAGCTTCTAAGGCTTATTTAGCAAATTTTTGCAAGGTGCTTTGAGATCTCAGCACTGTAACATATTTGTTTGTTACAGGCTGAAGTTTTTTGCATTACTGAAGTAGATTTCTGTGCAAGGCACAGAAGAGGTGACTGTGGTGAGAGTGTGAACGGGAGGAAGCCTGATCAGAGTACAGGATAAGTTCTGCTGCCTTTGAAGCATACAGATCTGCTAAAATATAAGTGATACATGTAGCCTTACAAATAAAACCAAATCAAACTCTATGCTTGAATGATATCTATCAGAGATAGGTTGGGATCACTGGGTATCACCTTTGCCAGTTCCTTCTCTGTGAGTGATCATGGATTTTACCATTTTAAAAATCCCAACGAGAGTGCTTTGGATGTGATCTCTTTATACCCTCCATCTTCTGTTTTAAGCATGACCAGGATTAATATAACATATGCAAACTAAGTCCAGGCTATTGCATTTACCAACACTGAATTTTTATGAAGGTAGGGTAGCTTTTTAATAATTCTCCCTGGCTGTTATTTGCCTTCCTTTTTAATATTTCAATGAAAAAAATATTTGTTGCCATTTGTTATTTTGCAATTTATTTTTGTAAAAGTCTATTTGTGTTGCTTTTGGCCAGAGAGTTACTGTAACTTGCTCCAAATTGCCGTCCTCCTGGAGCAATACATGGAAATGTGTTTCTATTGTGTTAGTACCAAACTATTTCATATCTAGAAGACTGAAATCACAGGGACAAATGCAATATTTCTCTTTGCTCGACTTCTATCTAATGAGCTCTGCTGTTGGGCAATTGGAGATCTTCATTCTAGCCCTCTTCTTGCTAGTTCCTGTGTGACTGAGTGCATGAATTCTTAATATTCCCATTTCCACATCTGTAAAATGGGAATTTTTATACTTTCCAGCTCTATAAAATTTATAATGCAATTAATAGGATATTGACAGAGCAGTCTGAGACCTCAGGTGGTAGGCACTATATGTAAACATTTTGACATTTTTATTATTTCTTCTAGTTTAAAAGTAGAAAGGTTTAGGAATTGCATTTGGAAAAAGGCTAAGAGAATCTGTGTGGCTGTTGCCAATAGAAGTATTTTGACCATCTTTCTTACTGTTTGAAAAAAAGTCTTTCATCTTTGCATGCATCTCTTTAAAATATAGCTCCCATTCACATAGTCTTGTCAGCAAGTTCGCTATATTAATAGGAAAGCCATTATTTCTTGCAGAAAAGAAATAAAAGGAAATGTGAAAATAATTTTGTGGGGTTTAGACCTAATATTCCTGTAATATGGACCTATTACAGTACAGTTCCCAACGTTGGTTGGGAATAGTGCTGGCTACCCCAGAGGATTAGAACTAAGAATAATGTTTCTCACTTTTCTTTGTGGCTGACCTTTTGCTTAGCTGTGTGCTAAGGTCATTTTCACTCTTGGCTGGGCGTCCTTGACAGGTAAGATGGCTTCTTTATGAAGATGCTGAGATAAACTAGAGTCATGCATTCATTCACATTGCTAAAACCACTTCATCAAATACTGCTTCTATATAAAATACTCCTGATCTAATCAAGAAAACATCAAAATCCTGCAAAATGCCC
>VYZX01004977.1:0-10736 GCA_013401335.1 Brachypteracias leptosomus | reverse complement strand
CGGGGACAAAAATATTCTGTGCATATTTACATGTATACCATTTTACTGCTGACTCTGTTCTGAAAATCAAACTGGAACTACCTGCAAAAGGAGAATGTATACTAACAATGCAATACCAAAACTATTCAAGACCATCTGCATTTCATCTACAGGAGATTCATCACAATTTTTAATACATATTTATGAAAAGCAACTGTTTTGAGAATATTCTGTACTTGCAGAGCTATTTCTGACAGTTCATTTTGCAGATGCCTACCATTTTTTATTTAACTGAATGTGAGAATATTTACTGTTTTTTTCAGAAGTAGCTTAAATGTGATGGCTTGATATAGCTAAAGATTTTTTATAACTTCTGCAAGCTACAACACATAACAAATACCAGGAAGAAAAAATCAGCATATAAAAAGTAAGTGCAATATTAATTATTCACTGCTATTGTAGTGATGAAGAATCTCTCAATTAGAACAGAATTAGAAATTATTATAATAAATGAAATTCACATAAGAAGCCTTTACATATGATTAAAAAATATTTTTTATTACTGAAACGTATATCTGTTTTATAAAAATTACTTGATTTTTGAGTATGCTTTTGTCTGTTCTAATAAACATACTTCTGTCCCAGAAAATAGTCCATCTATATTTTTATTTGAACCTATGTGAGAATTAGTCAGATGACAAGGCCACAGTGAAAAAAAAATCCACACATGGGAAAGAATGTCTTTATTATTTAAAGCTTGATAAATATTGCATTTAATCAAATTTTCTGTCATAGTACATAGAACAGAAATTGTGTTTTTCTAATTCCCCCCAAACCCAGACAAAATACTATTTTAAAATATTTGAACAAGAATATCTGTAAGACTTTTTCAAAATTGAATGCAACTTTCTAAAACCTGCTACAGCACGAGTAACCCTATGCATTTACAGATGAAGATATGTTTCTACTCATTTTCACTTTGCCATCTCAGATAAATGTATTCCCAATGCACATAGTCACAGTTGAGAATTCTGCTCTTTTTTTCTCATGAAGATTACGATTTTTATTGAAAAGAACAAGAGTTTGTGCATAAATTAATGACAGAGTTGTGGCAAGTTTCATCTACTTAGATGACAAGAACGATGACAGTATTTCTGACAGTAACTTGATTAGCAATAAATTCACAAGATGGTTAGATGACTTTAGATAGTGATTTTTTACTTCAAGGTCATTTTCTCTGTCATGATGGTTGAACAAGCTGTCTTACTACTTTGACCAATGACTTCTGAAGCCACTGGTCAAAGTTTGGATTTCAAGGCTTGAATCAGAAACAGTTGCAGTTTCCTTCTTCTCATGTATGTGATGCTGTGATGTGCAATGCGCTCTACAGAAAGTTAGAGGTATTTGTATTTAGCAAGAGATAGCTTGGTACGCAAGGTTAGCTACTCAAGGTGTCAGCCTTGGAATATAATACTTATCAGTCATGAAATGAGATCTTTAAGGCTGTAGGAGAGAGATGACTATCTAAACCTATATAGGAGGACTGTGTTTTACACAAATTTCTTATTTTTTCAATGAACAGATGAATTTAAAGCTGGTAGTCATGGTAACACAATTCTTAATAAAATCAAACTTCAACAGTTGCTGTCTGTAAAATAAATATGAGATCATTAATGTCCATTGGAAAGACTTGTTTAGCTCTGTAAGTGAATCTCTTATGAAATGAATTTAAGAAGAAGGGAAGATGTAAGTCTTATGTTTTCAATGGAAGATATAGGTATGGTGGGTTCAGACTTTTAGTTCAAGTAAACATTATTTTTGCTATTTCTACAAGAAAAGTAAAATCTGATCATCTAGGTAGAAATAACACTATAAAATAGTTGTGACTTAACTCCCCGTTTAGCTCCATTATAATCTGTCCCAGCCTAGAACATTAGAAGCTGACTGGTTAATGACACTTCTTCACTTAGAAAAAGAATGTCACATATCCTAATACATGAAAAAATGCTGCTGGGTTCCACTGTCCTTTTGTTTGCTGGCTTATCACCATGCATATGAGTAATCCAGTTAAAGGAGGTCAAATTGTAGCTCAGCCTTGGGATTTGAAATGAGATTAGGAAAGGTACCAGTGAACTGCATGTTGCATTATGGAGCTCACAGTTTATATCAGTTATTTCTCCAGGCTACCATTGGAAAGAGGCAAGGCCATTCACAAACAATGGAAAGACCCAGGCAGTGAAACAGATGAAATGGGAACACAGGTGAGCAAAAAATGTATCAAACAGCATTCCTGAACCCATGGGGATGAAGATTTCCCCAAGACGATTGTATTGTTTTACCTATTTTGCCATATGCAGGTAATGAAAATTACTATAAGTACTCAAGTACAGTAGCATTTTTAGAAGTCCAATATACACCTATGAAACAGCAAACTCAGTTCAGTCATTATATGGGAACAGACTGAAGCCATTTTTCTCAAAAAGCCAACACATCCTATCTTTTATCAGTGGATGAGTTTATGGATGGCTGAACAGTATAACCTGAAGGTAAACAGACTGAAGTTATTGAAAAAAAGAGTGGATTACTAAGTCAAGAACTCTTCTAACAAATCCCTCTTCTGTCCAGTTACATGCACACCTTGTAACTAAATGAAAGAAAGAATAGAGGTTACTCAGTCAGATAAATCTCAGTCCATGGTTTTATGCATAAAGGCACTAAAATTTTCTGGAAAAACACAGAGAACAAGGCAGATCCAGAAATAGTGGTGTGTCATTTCTGTGAGACTTCAGGCTTTGGAAACAGGTTGTTTTACATGGTCTTAGTTGTTAGGGTCAAAGAAGACATTTGAATGAAATAGTAAGGTTTTTATTAGAAAAATCTGGTTTCAGCTATTTGTAGTCATCATTACAAGTGGTGATCATTATTTTTCTGCACCGAACATTCTTATCTCTTCCTTATGGTGAATACTAGAGTGATATAGTAGTAAATACTACAATGATACTCACACTTTCCAGAAAGTGTTAGCTCATACATTGGTATGGCCAATTCAGATCCTTCAAGAAAAGAATAGTAATACTATAAGATTGTATTTTGTCTTCTAGAAAGAGGAAAGCAAACAACTTCTTAAGGACAATGGTAAGGATAACCTCCATCTTTTATTGGATATGAGGGGAAATATAGTGACAAAGGATAAGGAAAAAGCTGAGGTGCTTATTGCCTTCTTTGTCTCAGTCTTTAACAGTAAGTTCAGTTGTTCTTGGAGTACTCAGCTCCCTGAGCTGGAAGACAGAGACAAGAACTAGAATGAAGCACCCATAATCCAAGAGGAAATGGTCAGTGACCTACTACACCACTTAGACTCACCCAGGTCTGTGCGGCTTCCATCACCAAGCCACTCTCCAGCAGTCCTGGCTAACCATGGAGGTCCCAGTTGACTGGAAGTTAGCAAACATGACACCCATCTACAAGAAGGGAGGGGAGGAGGATACAGGTAGCTACAAACCTGTCAGTTTGACCTTGGTGCCAAGAAAGGTTATGGAGCAGATCATCTTGTGTGCCATCACGAGTCACATACAGGACAACCAGGTGATCAGGCCCAGTCAGCAAGGGTTTATGAAAGGTAGGTCCTGCTTGACTAACCTGATCTATGAGAAGATGATTTGCTAAGTGGTTGAGGGGAAGACTGTGGATATTATTTACCTGGATTTCAGTAAACCCTTTGACACTGTTTCCCACAGCATTCTGCTGGAGAAACTGGCTGCTCATGGCTTGGATGGGCATAAGCTTTGTTGGATGAAAAATTGGATGGATGGATGGGCCTCAGAGAGTGGTGGCAAATGCAGTTACAAGTTATGTTCATCAGGGCTCAGTATTTGGGCCACTTCTGTTTATTATCTTTGTCAATGATTTGGATGGGGGACTGAGGGCATTCCCAGTAAGCTTGCAGATGACACCAAGTTGGATGGAAGTGTTGATTACGTGAGGTTAGGGAGGCTATACAGAGGGATCTGGACATGCTGAATTGATGGACTGAGTCTAATTGTATGAGATTCATCAAGGCCAAGTGCCATTTCCTGCACTTGAGTTGCAACAACCCCATGCAATGCTCCAGCTTGGGAGAATGGCTGGAAAAGTGTGGCTTCCTGGTGGAAAAGGACCTGAGGGTGCTGGTTCCATTGAGGTGAGGTCAGTCTCTTCTCCCAGGTAACAAGTGATACGATGAAAGGAAATGACCTCAAGTTGTGACAGGGGAGGTTTAGATTGGACTTTAGGAAATATTTCTCCATGGAAAGGGTTGTCAAGCGTTGGACTAGGCTGCCAAAGTAAGTGGTGGAGTCATCATCCCTAGAGGTATTTAAAAAATGTAGATGTCTAGATGTGGTGCTATAGGGCCATGGTTTAGTTATTGACTTGGCAGTGTTAGGTTTACAGTTGAAGTCAATGATCTTAAGGATCTTTTCCAATCTATATAATTCATGTTTCCATGATTCTATATCTCTAGGATTTATTTTGCATTTTTCCAAAGACAATGAAGTTACTTCTCCTTATTAATTAATTAAAATAATAATTATAATCTTATTTACAACATTAAAAAAGCTTTTGGAAAATAAATTCCATCATTGTGTGTTGTGTACCTCTTCTACATAATTAGGCCATCTCTCTGCACTGGATAGGAAAAAGAGTGAAACATGACTGACACCCTATCATTACAAGATTACTCCGATTTTGAATATAGCAAGTGTCTTCAAAAGGCTTCCTTGCCCTGAGAGCAATCCCTTGACAGCATACTTACTTAAGAAATAAACTTAATTTACAACTTGTCCAGCAGGAGTGCTATTATTAGGGAGGAGAAAAAATTTACACTTTCTGGAGTCCCATCAAAACAGAACAAGGCTTCTGTTAAACTACAAATATATTTATGTTTTTTCCTTCTTTACAGTCTGACCACTCACCATGCATGTATACCTGTGCTGTATTTTAATGGGTTGCTGTCAAATAACTTTATAAGATTAGGAAACACACTGGAAAAAATAACAAGGTTCAGTGCATTTCTTCAGTCAAATTCAATAAATACTAAATGTGTTGAAGAAACAGTCAGCTCCTCAGATAAATGAAGAATTCTCCTAAAGCAGATAGTAGTGGTGTAAATCAATAAATTGAAATATGAAGTCTGTCTATATGTCATGAATACTATATTTGTAGTTTTATCAAGGAGTATTTACCTCGCAGATTGTGAACCAGAAGAAAAGCCACAGAAAAAGGATAATTTGAACATATAAGAATGTTGAACATCGGGTTTTCAGAAGCGGAAAAGTCAGACTGCTACATCTTTATCTTGAAAAGTGCTGAAGGTCCACTAATTTCAAATAAAATGAGGCCATTTATTCAGATATTTAATTAATGATCTAAAGTTTAACTTGGAAAAATCTTACCATCATTTTATCAAATTATCGGATTATAAGTGAAAAAAATTCTGTGCAACTGAATCTATACTAATGGCCAGAAAACTTTTTGTAGATATCATAGTAGTAGATACAGACACAGCTGAGTCATTTCTGTGAACAAATAAAGTATGCTCATACACATGGTTGCGTGCACCCAACTGTATCTATCTTACTGACCCAGTAAGCAAACAAGCAAAACATGGGTTTGTTTTAAACTTAAACAAAACTAGAGAGTCTACTTGGAAAATAATAATTAAGAAAAAATATTTTAGATAGAAAAGTTTATTAATCAAGTTCTAGAAATGTCATCAGTGCATTATTCAAGAAACTTACTCTGGCATGAGTACTTTGGGAATTTGTGAAAAATAGTTATTGTGGTGGGTTTACCCTGGCTGGGTGCCCGGTGCCCACCCCTAGTCCCTCTATCACTCCCCCCCCCCACAACCCAAACCTTCGTCAGCAAGGCAAGCGGGGAGAGAGTAAGATGGAAAAGAAGAACCCGTGGGTTATGATAAGAAGCAGTTTTAATAAACAGCAGAGAAAGCAAGGTCGCGCGCGCGCGAAGCAAAAGCAACAAAGCCGTTACTCTCTACTTCCCATCCGCAGGCGGTGTCGGGCCTGTCCCAGGAAGCAGGGCTCCAGAACGCGTACCGGTTGCTCAGACGACAAACATCTTCCCCCTCAATCCCCCTGTCCTCCTCCCTTTATAGTTGAGCTGACGTCATATGGTATGGAGTATCCTATTGGTCAGCTCGGGTTGGCTGTCCGGGTTGTATCTCCTGCCAGATCTTGTGTTCCCCCCTGTACCTTTGGTGCCATGTGGGCACTGATAGTCATAACAAGGATGTGTGTTATCAACACTCTCTGGGTCCTAGTACTGCTGCATGAGGGCTGTATGGGGAAAATCAGCGCAGACAGACCCACTACAGTTATTGTGCACTAACATCCACGGGATGGTTGATTCATGCAGTCAAAGATTAAGAATTTTTTTAAAAATAATAGTAGTAATGACCATAACCACAAAACCAAAAGACAAATGTAGTGTTATCAGGCACAGGCCTTCATTTAGCAGACAGTTACACTATCCTATCTCTTTCATCAGCTTGTCTGATATTATTTTAAGTTAAATTTTTATTTATTTTTGAAATTTCTGATATTTTTGGTCTTAGTGAAAGCCTCAATTCTTTTTTTTTTTTTTACCTCCACACTCTATTAATGCATTTGGTTATAATATTGTTATACTATATCCCCAAAGAATCTAGAAAGACCAGCTATATCTGTTCTTTAGACATTGCTTTGATATGAAGGATAAACTAGACTCTACACAGGCACTGGAATTGGAATAAAAAAGCAGCTTGTATAAAATGAAAGAACTAAATTTTCACAGATAAAACACTGATCATACAAAAGAAAAAAGAGAGATAACAAAAAGAGCAGATAAGATAAAAGAAAAGCAAGCAAAACAAATATATAATTGTTTCTTATCAATTCTTGACTATTTTTTAGAAAAACATAAAGTTAAATTTGGTTTGACTGAAACAGTCTATATTAGATATAGATGCCAATGTTTTGATGTTGAGGAGTCATAAGGAAAGCCTCTGTGAGAAGACAGTGGTGGCTGCCCTGCACCAAACACAGCTGGTTCCAGTCATTTTCAGTCAGATCCACAACAGACCTACTGCAAAACATAGTTGATCCCATCAGCAACATGTGGCACTTCTGGGAAAATATATTTAAGAAAGGGAAAAAAAAACACTGGACAGTGTTGCAGGAACGCCAGCCCTGATAGAGAATGAAACCTGACTGACTTGATCGTATATGACCACAGGTCAGATTTGACTAGGGTACAAACAGAGCCCCACCAGAAGATGACTTTGAGTCACTCCCCCTCAGAGGAATGGGTCTGCAGATGGGGGCCCTCCCCTCAGAGTAGGATGCTGCACAAGGTAATTCCTTGCTGTCCTGGGTTCAGCTAGGATAGGGTAAATTATCATCAGAAGCTGGGAGGGGGCCATAGCCAGGATAGACAACTGAAACAGCCAATGGGATATTTGATACAATATGGATATCATGACCTCTAAATAAGGTTAGAGGGCAGGCTGGGCAGGGTGCTGTGGGTCTTTGGTAAGGGGCGTCAGTGCAGGTCTAGGCAGTTGGTGTGTTTTATATCACTCTCTTTATATATTGTTTCATTACTATTATTGTCATGACTGTTGTTTCTTCTCCTCTTGCACTGTTCTATTAAATTCTCCTTATCTCAGCCCACAGGAATTTGCCTTTTTCTCCCTATTCTCCTTCCATTGACACTGAGGTGAAAAATAGGGGGTGTAGTGAGCAAGTAGCCACATGGTGCACAGCTGCCAGCTGGGTCTACACCACACCACCTGCTCACAAAGAGGACAGTGATAATAAACACCTGAAGATAAACCTCAATTTGTAATTCTACTTATGTATTGTTGTTAGATGTTAAAATATTGTAAAGATATGACTGAAGTCTGAAAGGAGATTTTTTTTGAATAAAAATTTACAGAGTTCACTACAATAGAGAGATGTCAAACCTTAACAGATTGTTCAGTTTTACTGTTTCTTCCTGAGAGTGGTAGCAATTAATCTTTATTGAGACTCAAAATTATTACTGAAAGAAAGACTAAATCAAACCAAAATCCAAGTTCAAAACATTTGAAAGCTCAAGGCAAGAGTGAACTAATGCAATATTAGTTACATTCTAATCTGTAACCTCAAGATTACCACTGTAGCTTAAGTCCTGATCTATGAGATTTTAAAAATACATGATGTTTATAAATATACATCATCTTTCATTTTAGAGTTTGATTTTAAAAGCAAGCCGTAATACAATTCCTGTATAAGCTGGAGCAAGCAGCTTGGTGTTTTGGGGTTTTTTAGCCTAACTTATTTTGAAGAAAATAAATGTCTTATTAGCACTCTATTAGCTTCATGATGTCCAGGGTATTTAAAACTGCTTGTATGGATTTAGTAGTGTATGCTCTTCTTTTTTTTTGTTTGTTTATGACTTTTCTGACCTCTGGGTTATTCTAACTTTTGTATTTTAGAGAAAGTAATTCAGGAATCTTAACAGCTTTCCTATAGCTTGCATTCTGTTTTCCACAAGCTTATTTTTTCACTTCCATCCATCCTCCTTAAGAAATTCCAAACAAACAAGAAATAATCTTGCTGAGATATATATTTATATATTCTATTTATATATTCTATATCAGAATTAAAATCTCTGAAAAAGAGGCTACCAAGTATAAAACAACTATACATGAAGTTAGACCTCTGGTTAAGGACTGTGCCCTTTCAAAAGCAGCTAAGAACACTACAGAAGGAAATATACTTGCATGGATTTAGGTATTATGTATGCAAATCAACTTTCACTACAGTTGTATCATATCTATTACTTCTGTCATTAGCCAGTTGCAAGCACAGTGCAGGACAGACTCTTGAAAATACTTACTGATAATTTTGAAAAAGAAGCTAAAATAGATAATGGAACAAGTAGTAAGATAGCTAGAACTTGAGAAGTCTAATTTGTAAATTGTCATGAATATGAACATCTTCTTTTACAACCCTGATTTCAAATAGAATATGAAAAAATACAGATATTCTTTTTTTCATCATTGATGTTTGGCTAGTGGAAACTGAAGTGTACTGATACACTTTACATTCCCATAAATACATTTTTTCCTTTAAATATTTGTCAATTTTGACAGCTTGGTTTGCCATTAGAGCAATAAAAGAATGATGAATAAATATTGATTTTAGTTCTAATAAAAGTTGTGATTTTGAATTTTTTGAATAGAGATGAAATTGAAATATTGACAATTTTCAGAACAAGAACTGCTACCTACTAATTTCTTTGTCTAATTGGTCTGAAAGAAATCATATGCATTTCTTTCTTTAAGAAGTCTTGATATAAGATATAAACACAGTATTAATTACTCAGTAAAATCAGTGGTTTTAATCTTGAAGTTCGTCTTTGTGAACTCAGAAGGTATTGATGTTTACTGAATCAATCCATAATTTTCCATTATGTAAAAATCAATCTCGGTTTCCCATTACAACAGCAAATTCATATAAAAGTTAGAGACTTTCTTATAGTGGTCAAAACTTTCATTTTATTGGCTTAAACTACAATAAGAAGAAGAGGAAGAAATAAAGAGCTAAGCAACTATAGATTTCAAGTCTTAGAGTCATCAACAAAATCTTAGTTTTTGAGAAGAAAGTAGTACAATCAAGCTACATTTACAAAGATATCAAGCTTTTTTTTGAAATTAATTATAATCTAGCTTCCTACCGTGAAAAAAAACCAAAACCAAACAAAACAGTGTTTGAAAGAATGTTGTATTGCTGAAAAGCTTTATTTTGACAGCTAGAACTATTTTATTTAGTGAAGTACAATTACACTTCATACTTTTTTTTCTTTAAAAGTTGATGTCTTTTATGTTAAAGAAACATAAATCATTTGTGTATATTAATGAGAAATATTTGGATGTTGCATTGTTTATTCCTTTTTTTTCCCTCCAACTGTCGCATACATAGTAACATATTCAGTTAAAAAAAGTCACTTTTGATGTACCTTCTAGAGATTTTTCTGAAAATAATTCAAAATTTTTCTGATGGATTGTTCATTTCTATGAGGCTCCAAATGGTAGTTTGTTCTTACCATTTTTGCCATAGTGTCCAAAAAATGTTGGTTCAAAAAGCCATGCATTATTAAGGCAGATACATGCAGGATGAAGTCTAGTTTACAGTGGACAAGGTCGAAGTTTGGAATCTGTACAGCACAACTACATGAGCTGGATGGATCCTCACAAGTCTGTGTTGGTATCAAAAGCATGACACCAGAGTATATGTATATCTGGATGATTCTCTAAGAGAATTACTGTCAAATACTGACATTCTGACATTCAGTCTCCTGTAATGGATTTTATTTTTCTCTCCACTTTACCTACCATGAATTTTTGGTGCTCATTCTACTTTTCCACCTTGAAAGTAGGTAACATTTTTGAGTGATTATGCAGATACCGACGGAATAGGTTGTCAGTGAACAAAGGCAAGATGCAAGGAGGTGTTAATTCAGTTCAGCTCTGTCTTGCTTTCACAGATCCTTATTTGTGATGACCCATGGGGGAATGTGAAAAATGACCCAGCTTGAGTTGTCCAAGATAAGGGGACAAAGGGCCAAAACCTGAAATGAACCCGAACAACAAACATTTTGCCTTGAGTCTCATTTCAATCACTATCTAGTCTTGACATAAAACATTTTTGAGCTAGACATCACAAAATCAGTAG
>VYZX01004976.1:16514-37065 GCA_013401335.1 Brachypteracias leptosomus | reverse complement strand
TTGTGCCAGGTCAAGAATCTGAAAGAAGGTTATTTTTTAACAGTGTTTATTGAAGCGATGTTTGCACTCTGAATTCTCCCACAGCCAATGTAGTTCAGAAAATAAGGATTGAAGAACATCAAACTGATAGACATGTAGCTAAATGAAATAATGCAGTGCACTATGGTAGGAGTATATCTGAATTACTGCATGACCCATTTACAACTCAAATATTGTCACCAGCTCTAACGGTGGTGTTATTCCTTGGAATTGTTTTTGCTGTGGTAGAGCACTGACTGAAGGTCTGTGTATTGTTTCTCAAGGCAGTTTCTAAGTTGCCATTTATTTTTTATTCATTTTATCGTTCTTTGAGATCCACATGAGATGGCATCATGAAGTTTAAATGAGAGTAGGCTTTAACTACATTCTTCTTTTTTTTTTTTCTCATATATGGCCACAGACTAACACTGCAACTACAGAATTATGAATTTTCTCATGTTCTCGGGATCGATGCTCCTGTCTAGTATAGTTTTTTACATTTTTATATTTTCATATTATTTCACTTTAAACCTAGGTATCTGGATTTCTGTGGCGATAAACGTACATAGTTTATCTTGTGCAGTTTTTTATAAACACCTAATAAATAGCTTTGAGCTCTGGAAGTCTCATGTTATATATAAGCACGTACTGACAGCAAGCTTTTTTATATGGCAGACATTTTTCTTAGCAAGACTGTGTCATCCAGTAAAATATTACTGTCTTTGTTTTTCATTATTACTGAATTGCGATGCTATGTGCTTGGCTTTAAATTTGGTAGATCCTTAAATGAATCTCAACTTATTCCATAATGTTGCTTTGCACTAGGCGTGAAGTGGTAGATATAGGTCTTTTAATACTGTACGAGTTAGTGTATTCTGAATTCAGATGGAAATGGGTGAAAAATATGATAACAATTGCAAGCCTAGCTTACAGGTTTTTTAAATCCATTAAAGTTAGGGGCTTGGTTTTAATTTGTAAAATACTAAAAATCCCACCCATCAAATATTTTTGAGTTGGGGAGAGGTTGAAAGTTTGTAGAATGTTATTACATGTGCTATTTGAACAGCTACAGAAATTTTGCACTTTTAAATTCTGGAAAAATTAGTCTTTGCAGAAGATACACTTGTTTATGACAACTGTATATGAGGTGTTTGGCTGTGATGAGTCCTCTTTTTCAGCAAGGAATTCTGCCTACAGCAGCTATCTTATTGGAGAGAGTATTCTGTAACTCTAGTTCCTACATCTGTGTAATAATTACGTAGTCAATTATTGTTGATTTATCACTGAAGTAACTCCAGGTTAACAGCAGCTCTTTGCTGTGGAGATAATAGCTATTTTTTTCTGAAGTTATTCTCGTGTTCTGGTCTACAGTGCCACCAGGCAAACAACTGAGTCAGCCCAGGTCAGTGGAGAGAGAGCTGGAGCAGGACCACACAACTGGAAGTGGTGGGAGGTGGAAACAGGAGCACATGTACTGAGGAAGGAGAAACCGGGAGTGTCTTTTAAGTTCTCCATTGATTCTTTGAGAGACTTCTATTTACATCTGAATAAGCGTAGGATCAAAAATCAAAGGATGTTCAGGTCAGGCATCTTAAAATAGTAGAGGTCTCTCACACAGCCCCTATTAAGCCCTAAGGGCTTAAGCCCCTAAGGGGGCTTAATATCTCTTAACTTTGGGATGAGAATAGAAGAAAACTAACACCAATCAGTCTCAAAAAATACAACATAATTTTTCGTTTCAAGCAGCATTTTGGGAGTAGAAAGAAATAGAAAATAGAAAGAAAGAAACATAGAAAAAGAGGTTTCTACTTAGACTTATTTTTTTGTTTCAGCTACACCTTTTGATAGGCCTGTGATTATTTGTAACTGAAGGAGATGTATTAAGTAATTAGTTAATTTTATTTGTTGTTGCTAATATGGGGCCCACTAATGTGAGCAAAGGTCAGGAGGTAACATTTAGGAAGTTCAAGACCTTTTTATGGTACAGTGAATCATAAATAGTTAAATATCTTTTTCATGCTTCTCATTTTAACATTTTTATTTCCTTTCTTTTCCTTATACTTTTCCTACTTTTATGTAAAATAAATAATTTACTCTAATTGTTAGAAATGTCCCTAAAAACCTAGTGAGAATTATGTATGATAGCTTTACTATTTATTTTTTTTGCATTTGTAGCAGATATACATCTTTTCTCTTTTTCAAAGAAGAGAAAAATCATCTGAAAACATTTATATTAATGGTAAGTGCAATTTATCAATGGGGCATATTCTTTGAAACATTTTCCCTGTCTTAGATATACATATATTCTGTGTCTAAGTTTCTCTGATGCTCACTTTCAGGAAGGAGGAAAATAATTTATGAACTAATTCAGCTAACATCAGTCTTGATTTAAATTTTTGAGGAAATACCTTCATATTTTCATAGTCCAGTCAATGAGGACTAATCCTACTGGTCATTATTTGATTTTACATTGACAGGGTATAGAGAACAGTAGCTTTTCCTTCCATGAATTTAGCTGTTCTTCTAAGTGTGGTGAGAATAAAGTGGAGGTTCATGAAGATGAACACACAATAAAATCTGAGGGAATAGAGTTGCTGAGCCTTCTTTAGACAACATATGAATTATGCTCCCTTTCTTAATCAGAATCATGTCCACAGTGCATTTTCTAAAGCCATTTTTGTTTTCCGTAAGTCTGGGGAAAACCTCATTTTATCTGTCATTGTGAATGAATGATGACAGTACACTGATTTTTATGCCTAGAAAGATTAATGATGCTTCCAGAACAGATTTTTTAAGTTCATCATTCAAGGGAGATTTCTATCAAATTCCTAATGAATACTTTGGGATCCCAGGACCTGGGAATAGATGTCATCACACAGGTTAGATTCTATACATAAAATATTCCAACATTTATTCTGAAGGGATGGAAAATAAAAATCCAGCAAGGACATGCAGACTGCAGGCATGTACACGGAGGAAAAACACAAGCCATCTACTTGGTCACGTAGCAGTATCTTTTCTAAACGTTGCAAGTTATATCTGTCTTAGTAACTGATTCAAGCTTTCTGACTGAGGTTAAAACATTTTCCCCTTATTTCACTCATTTCTACATACTTTTAAGAATTATTCCCTCCCGCCTTACGTAAATATTTGGTTTCTCTCAATTTCTTCCTTGGTAGACTATGTCACTCTGTCATTAGTATTTAATGGTTAAAAAACTAAAAAACTCAGTGGAAATAAGGAAATCAGTATTTGATTCTTGACAATATAACATCAGAAACTTGGAGGACTTGCAAATGTATTTTTTAATGTGCCATTACTATTAGTAGCATGGCTGAAGCAAAAGTCTTACCCTACTAATGGTCTGGATTAGAATGTTAAATTATGGTATTGAAGAATCTTATAAGGCAGACTTTACAATATTAAAAGCAAAAAAACCCCTAGGATTTTAAAGCAAGAAATGAAAAGTTTCATATTGGTGGCTCATATCTATCAGAAGAGAACATGAAAAATTCCTAGTAGGAGAATGCCAGCTCTTTAAATATTCAGCAACACCTCAAAGTAGCCTATGGGACTGAATTCATTTGCTAGAAAGGTTTGCTCTGTTTTATCATCTTTGAAAAGCTGTGCCACAAAAAGCAGAAATGTGACTCACAATAGCCAAATGCATTTTAAGATTTTTCTGTTGTTGTTGTTCTTGTCCAGGCATTATTATAAATGCTCTATGATTCCTTTAAGCCATATGTTACCCTGAAAATAGGAGCATAGGCAAGTTTCAAAATTAACAGTATGCAGCTTTGTAACAATTAACCATCTGCTTATAGTGCTGTTAGGAACTGATAGCATCTCCATGGAAGTCAGGAAAATATTAGGATAGCATACCTGCCAAGCCTGAGTCTTGAGTTATCTTACATTGTAATTTGTAGTCCCACAAGAGCAGTAAGAAGCAAAACTGCATCAAAATTGGAAACCGAACTCCCCCTAAACATTTATCTAACATAATATTAGTGGTGGATTGAACAGGCTTGCATTTATCCAAACAGTATCAAATGAAGGAGAGGGAATTTGCATCATCTTCCCCAACTGTGTCAGATCACAGGGCATTGGGCCTATTAAAGCTTAGCATACAGTGAAATGCCTAGCATTTTCCTGGTATGTTACTTTAAGTGATAATATTTGATTCTAAATAGGTTTTCTAAAATCTGCCAAGCTGAAAATGCACATGAGGAAGAATGACCAAAGAAGCATTCATTACCCTTCCCCTCCCCTCCCAAAAGAAGCCCTTTTGTTAAATTGAAATAATCTCTAGATTCTATATTGGGTTGCTGGTAAAAACACTTAAGACCCAGGTAAAAAGTTGAAGTCTTGTTGGTTTCTGTCCCAAAACATGTCATTGTTTAATGTACAGGAAAGAGAAATTGCATGAGAAGAAGCTATTAGAAAGCTGAGTCTTGGGAAAGTCATATTTTTGTGTGATCTAATTTTGGATTAAACTGTTTTAACATGTGAGCTTTTAAATTACAGACTTTAAAATATAACATCAAGTAGGAGGTGGTGCTCTAGCCCTTGTTTTTACTCTAATACCTGTCACCTGGGAACACTTAAAATATCCTTAATATCTGAGGGGCTAGACAACCTGTATCATTAGCAAGAAATAAGTTAGCTGCCCACAAAAAGTTCCTTACTAACAGCTCCCTGCAGAGTGAGACAGTAACTTTACCTCCCTGGACCAGTGTAAAGCAAAGTATCACTGTGTCATTTAGTGCAACAGAAAGAGGAAATCAATATCTTGAAGAGAGAGAAGTTTCCTAAAACAATTCAGTATTTTCATTGATAGAGGATATTAGAAGTTAGGCTTCTTTGTCGGTAATATCTGCAGAAATTTCTCTTCCACATTTTTTCCTCTCCCAGTTTGATCTGTGCATCCTAATCATGGGAGCCTTGCCTATTCCAGGATGAAATCCTACTCTTTAGCTGATTCTTAAGAAAATTGTAGGCAACTGTATCCACTGTGCCTGTTTAGCAGAATTAGTGAATCATTTCTTTGAGAACTTGTGCATGCAAAACATCTTTAAGACAAACTTACTCAACTCTAATTACTCATATATCCCAAATGCATATCCTGATAATGTAGGAATGGAAACTTTGTAGATGCATGAAATTGTTAGCTCTGAGCAACAAAGAAAGTCTTTCTTATAAATTATGTATGTTTAATTTAACAAGGTTCTTTCATACTGAGAAAATCTTCTGCCATTCACTAACGTTGTTGCTCTGGTGGGTCCCATCAAATGTCCAGAAGAACAGCTAGATGGCACTGAAAATAAGCAAAGCTTTTAATAATTCTTCCTACAAAAATGACCTCATGGAAATTTAATGAGTGTACAGTATCTTGGAAGATAAGTTCTATATCAGCATGTAGGATTCAAAAGGGAAACAAGGCTGTTAAATAGCACATCAGAAATAGTGTGAGATGAAAAGTTATAGCTTGATCACATCTTCCTTGAAGAGTAAGATAGAAATGGATAAAGGTTAGGTGGAGAAGAAAGGTAGAGGTGTATGGAAAGAGAAAGGCTAAATCAAAAAAGAACATGTTAGAACTAAACAAATCTTTAAAAATAAAATGGTAGAAGGGCCCGCCATGTTCAGACAGGAAGGAAAAAAAAGATGAACAAAGCAGAAAAAATAAATTCATCAGTAGATCAGAGTAGGAAACCGGCTACTAAAATAAAAGTAATAATTTTATCCAGCAAGGAAATAGAAACAGCTATAATTGAAGAAGAAAATTCAAAAATAAAAAAGAATGGGATAGAGGTTTGACATTTTATCCAGGGGGTGGTAGAAAACTTCAATGAGTAATGACTTTGGCTTCAGATGCATGTCTAGTCTCCTTGTTGGAGGGCAGATGTAGAAAAGTAGCTATAGTCCTTTGTCTGTAGCTAGCTAAAAGAAGTCTATCTTAATTAGGACTACATTTCATACATAGGAATAAGAAGCCTTATCTTTTCTCCCTATGTAAAATACCATTTTACTGTTGAGGCACAGTGGAGAGTTAAAAATGAGCAGTGCCTGTGTACCCCAAATCAGCTTGCAGTGCAGAGTAAGTGCCTTGGTGACGGCAGCAAACGATTGCTGCATGAAAGCTGGATGTTACAGTCAAAGCACTCATTACACTTCTGTTGGGAGCAAAAGGGAACCCATCTCATACATGGAGGCAAGAATCCATTATTAGTATAATTAATGTATTAACAGCCTAGCAATTCAAAATTATTAATGTTAAAATGCTTTGTTGACAATAAAATTATTATCTAAGAAAACCTCCTACTGCCTACCCTTTTCTTCCTTTGAACTTTTCAAAGTTCCTCTGGATCCCAAGGTTGGTACTGTAAGTAGAGGCACTCATAAAGGGCATCAGTATCCTTCTCTAGATAAAGTATGATGCTCATGATGAGGATTTCTTCCTCATCAACCTTGGGTCCACCTAGTGCTCCATTTATTTGTCTTCTCTTCACAGTCTCCTGTCTCATCAGTACACAGCTAAAGGTTAAAAATTGCACAACTGCCTCTCCCACTCTCAGTTAACTCAAAGGGCTACTGCTTGTTTTGCTGGGGCTATGAGGTCTGCCAGCCCTTCACTGTCCCTGGGATTCACTGAGCTGAAGTCCATCCAGGTCAGGCACCAGCCAGGAGGCCACTGACAACTGTTAATCACAAGCTCAGGCCCAGGCAAACCCAGACAAGTCCTGAGAGTTTGTCCTGTCAGGCCGGCACAGGCCCCTGTCTGGGCCACGTGGGGGGAAGCAAGTGAGAAAAATCATACTTTTGAGCATGTGTCTGCCTTTGTAATACTTCAGACAAAAGCATGTACCTTTGATATTCAAAGGCTGTTGCATCTGTGAGAGTCTAAGATGGTTCTAGAGGCTGAGGTGAAATGGATTTTATCAATAATAAGAGTCAATATTTTTGTTTTAGTTCCTGTAAAAGGGTTACTGGTGTTACTATGCAGGTTGCCTGTGTAAGAACTAATGTATTGAATGTAAGAGCTGTGGTGTTCAACAACTTTATAATATTAATTTTTAGTACTTGTGATTGTCCAGATTTTTAAAAAGTTGTACACTTCATCTGCATGGGTGAAAAAAGTACGTGTCCCTAACATAGGTAAAAATATTTTCAGATTGCATCCTCATCTTACATCTCTTAAGTGTTTGATTCTGCTATGTCTGAGCTTAGTGCCATGCTGTTCAAGTAGCCCTATAGTCCTTCAGGAAAGACATGTTAGGTGAAAATGTTTTTTTTTCCCCCAGTACAGGCATAAGTTTGTATCCCTCTTCCCCTGCTTGACTTTCACAAAACTTGTAGTACCTCAGCTCAGTCTTGGAGACTTGAGACCTCTTCAACATTGACTGCTGATGAGTTGCAAAGTTTTAGAGATGGGAAATAGAAATCAACCAAATTATTGAAAATGAGAAAATGAAACTGTGCTAATCATACAATTTCCATATAAAGCTGCCTCAAAGTCATCTAGATTTGTGAAATGTTTTTCCTGCATAGATCAAAGGGTTAGTAGCCATCTAATACTTCTAATAGCAAACTCCTAGCTGAGTGTAGTGAAAGAAAGAAAAAAAAAATCTACAGGTGAAAAGAACAATATGATATTTATTAAAGAAATTGCAACCAAAAAAAGAGAAGGAGGAATTGTAACCACTTGTTGAAAAAACTTGAAGGTGTTTTGTAGTATTGGGAAAAAGACTAGCCCTACAAAAAGGGAAAAAGAGTTCATCAGTGGTTCAACTGTGCTTATAAAATGGATGCACTGCAATAATATTTTGCATCTGACAGTAATTTCAGTAGTAGTCACAATAATGTTTTGGAACTAAACTTGATAAACGTGAAGCAAGAGCTAATGGCATGTGTCATATTTAGAGATTTTATTATTCATTCTTCAAGGTTTATTGCTTTCAGGAGCACTTCCTTCGTGGCAGAGTTCTGTCATAAAATTATCTGAGAAGAGTCTGCAGTCAGTTACATTTGGATCCTCTGAAAGATTATGCCATATTAATGCTGGAGTAAGTGTCTAGCAAAATTTGGGCCATTTTACCCACATCTCGGCATCTGAGCTGACCAATGGTACGATAAACTTTGCAGTTAGTGAAACAAAGTACCAGAAAACTATTGCAATACATGTTGATATATTCAAATATTCCATGATGAAAGCATTGCAAGAGTCCATTTTTGATTGGACATGCTAGACTGATTGCTAAAAATGCCAAATGGAGTTACTGAACTGAAAAAGGGGGAAAGAGCATAATGCACTCTGTACTTATTTTAATAAGCAAGGCAATAAAACTAGTGAAAAAAAGTTAGCAGTTTTACAAAACAAGAGAAGTTCATCCACTCAGTTTTAAATCATTTATAGTTATAAATGAAGCAAATAATTTCTATTTCTTCTAAATACCAGAGAGGGAAGATTATCTTCATACCAGCAGAAAGTCTGTAGACATTTGAAACAATAAAATTCTGCATGCCGTGAGAATAGTATACACTAACTTATTCCTCAAAAAGCATTTGCATATTCAATTAGCAATACTTTGAATTTTCTGTATTAATTGTCTTTTATTTAAAAAGCACTCTAAAGACTTTGTAGCTCTTGTGTATTCAGTCATCCTGCACAGTGGCTGGTACTGTGCCTACCTTATAAACAGAGAACGGGACACACAAATAAATAAATGAATTGCATAAACTTGTAAGGACTATCTCTCATTTTGGACCAGCATTTTGTCTACTTTTTCAGCCTTTCTCAGACAGGGCAGGAACTCAAAATAAACAAAATCTCGTCAAGAACCTATGGTCCATTTCTGCCACTGCTGTTATTTTTTTTTCTCTCCATCTTTTCATATTTGAACTTGTCATGTAAGCTCTTGTTTGTTTCTCTTATTTTTGATTTTATTTTGGTTTTGGTTTGTTTCTATTTTTATACAACTGTATTAATTTTCATAACATTTTCTTAAGAAAAAGCCAATGTGGCTTTTATTCTTTTACTTAGTCTCTGTGTAATCTCTCTAAGACATGGTCACTGATTGTTTGGAGAGTTTTTTTATCCTGAAGGCACAGTAAACTGCATGCTCCTGTCATTCTGATCGACAACATTTATTTTTACTGTATGTTACAAAACCTAAAATTGTGGTAGATTTTGCCCTGTTAAGACTTAAACACTGCAATGGCCTTTAAAAAGTTATTAATTTGAAAATACTGAAGAGCAAGACTTCAGGGAAGAGAGAATCTTAAACTAGCCATGTTCAGAAATGTAATAATTAAATTTGTTAATTTAGTAATAGAAGAAGGTAGTCTGAATTTCGGCATAAAGAATAAATCTGAATGGTCTGCCTTGGTAAAGTAAAATACAATATTTTAGGACTGATGGATTAGAATCACAGAATTATAGAATTATTGAGGCTGGAATAGACCTCCCAGATCAAATCCAGCCTAAGACCTAACACCATGACATCTAGCTAGTCCATGTCACTAAGTGCCACATCCAGTCTTTCCTTAAACACCTCCAGGGATGGCGACTCCATCACCTCCCTGGGCAGTGCATTCCAGTGCCTAATGACCCTTTCCATGAGGAAGTGCTTCCTAATATCCAACCTAAACCTCCCCTGGCACAGCTTCAGGCCATGCCTTCTCGCCCTGCCACGTGTTGCCTGGGAGAGGATCCTGACCCCCACCTGACTACAACTTCCTTTCAGGTAGTTATAGAGAGTGATGAGGTCCCCCCTGAGTCTCCTCTTCTCCATGCTGAACAACCCCGGTTCCCTTAGCCTCTTCTCATAAGATTTTCCCTCCAGTCCTTTCACCAGCCTTGTTGCTCTCCTCTGGATCTTCTCCAGCACCTGTATCTTTCTTGAAGTATGGGGCCCAATACAGAAATGAAACAAACAGCAAATGATATTTGTCTATGCTGATGATGTCATTCAGTAATTGCAAACTATTAATGATAAGCAGTGCACGATATACAAGGAAAAGTTTGCAGCCAGAAGTATTAGGGCATTCCAAGAAGATATATAAGGTCAATTCTGCTGTTGCAGGACTTGAGGATAGTTTGGGTTGGTCATCTGGTCCAATCTCCTGCTAAGTTATGAACTACGGCTTATTTTGCAATAATACGCTGAAATTTGTTGTTCTAGGTGCTGTAAAAACACTCTACCAGGGACAATTTCTCTACCTTTTCTTCTGAATCACAAAACTAGGGAATTCCACAGAGCAGCTCATCACAGAACTAGAAGTACAAACAAGATCACTTCAGTCACTTCTGCCCAGCCACATTTGCTGTTTGTAAGGACAGTTGACATCGTGGTCTGGTTCAAAGCTCATCAAAACCAATGGGAGCTCTTCTGTCATCTCTAAGTCTCTGCCTAAGCATTTGCTAGATGCACAGCCGTGGACTTTAGTCTTACTCTAATATCAGTGGTGGTTAGGAGAGAGGCAGCTTTATAAACGCTAGGCAATGCTAATGCACATGTAAATATGTGTGCATGTTTATGTTTATTGTATCTTTTGTGGAAGGAATAGATTTTTTTAACTGCTAAAACCTAAATAAGATGCTAGAAATGTAATAGAATTTCCATGTGCCATTTAACACGTACATAATGCATTAATTGAAAAACTGATCTGTTTTCTCTGAATTCTAAATAGAACTCTTAAACGTTTGATTTTGAGGGGGTTTTTTTAGGGGGAATAAATGTGCATTGGTCAGGCAGCCTCTAATTCTCAGTGCTGAATAGGAGTCCCATTACAAAAATGTTGGGATTGCTGAGTGGCCAGGTGTAGCTAGGCAAAGAGGATGCTGTCTCAGGTCAATGATGAACATGCTCAAGCACAATCTCAGAGGTAGTTTTCATGACCCTCATTGGCTGAGACATTCATATGAAATCAAGTATTGCCTTTTGTGTTTTGGTCACCTTTTCTGCCAATTTACCAATCGATGAAAGGGAAGGAGCTTAGTGCCTGACAGAAGTGCTCTTACTCCCTAATATAGCATGAGTTAGGAAGGAGGTTTCATGCTAAAAACTGATTTTCCGTGACTGAAAAGAGATTTGCCTTTCTCATGGCAGCATGTTAAGCAGTGCAAAGACCGGGCATCATTACATATGCAGTTCTAGCATGATGCTGATCATTTTGTAACTCATTTTGGTCAAAAGTCAGTGGGTGCATCCATCATTAGTAAATAATGAGTAGAAGGCTAATGAATAGTCTCAAATGCCAGTTAATAACAAAAGCAAAGCCACAAACAAGCCAGTATGTCTCAAACTTTGCAAGAGGCAGAAACCTCAAGACTAGACAGTTCTCTATCTGCTTCAAGCCTGCTTAACAGAGCTGAACTGAGGGATAGGCTTTGTGGTGAGAGCTGGGTGTAGATTCAAGCTGGAAAACTTGATTTGTGGATTAGTAAAGAAACTCAACATCTGTCAATGAAATCGACATATTTCTGTCTGTCGTTGGTCAGTCAGTATTTAAGCAAGAAAAAAGCAAGCAAGAGTTTCACTAGTTTAATGAATTATGTGTTCTCCCTGCTTTGTTTCATGCTACAGTAAGGTAATAAGGTACAGAACAGTAATGTTGGAAAGGCCTTTAAGAGCCCATCTAGTTCCTGTTGTGACAACTTCTGCTTTGTGTTCCCTGAAAAGATACTTCTCTGACCTGATATTAGAGTCCCCCACTGATGTGGAGGTTCCATAACCTCCCCAGATCTGTTCTAGGACTTCACTATCCTTAAGATTAATTCTTTGCCTACCCACTGCATGAATGCAATACAAACTGCTTTCCTGGGATTTGCAGAAGTCTCTTTTGTAAGCAAATCTGTTATCAAGTCCCTTAATCTTTTCTACCTTAAACTAAATACTGAAAGAATTCTGTCTCTTAAGTTGTTTTTTCTGGGCCTCTAATTATTCTTATCACTATCCACTGGTCCCGCTCCAGTCCACCTCTCCCTTCCCACCTGCCTCCTTTCTCCTCTTTCTACCAGTCGTTGGTTTTGAGAGTTTTTTCCTATGATTCTATAAGTGTCTATTCTGCGATTCTGTGACTGTCCAAAGATTAAACCAGAAAGAATTATTACACATCTCTTGGAAGCTCTTTTTTGTGTAATGTGTAGGGTGTTTGTTGTTTTCATAGCATTGTTGACTCAGATTTCACTTGTGGTCCCCCATGCTCTTCCAGCTTTTCCTGAAGAACCAAGATTCAGCAAGTTCCCTGGTTTGTATTTGTGCTTTGCATCCATCTCTACTCAGCAATATGTAGGAAGGGCATGCTAGTTTATGTTTTTCTGAAGTTTAATTTGTAGTGGACTTTTAAATCAGTTAAGTTAAAGCATTTGCACGTGTGACAGCCAACACTGCATGTGAAAGAAATTTATCAAAATACTGAGCCCTTCTGAGCACCAGAATTAAAGACACACTGTGCTAGAGCTTAATACACAGAAGCAAGTCCTCAGTTTGAGAGGCCTGGAAATTGTTAGAGATATTTTCATGTTTCCTCATTGCTGTTGTTATTTAAGTTAGTTATTAAAATTGGAGACTGAAGTCATAATACCTACTACAAAACTATCATTTATAGATTTTCAGTAATTTCTCTGCAGCTTTGTGAAACAAAGAATTAAAATGAACTCATTGAAGTACAAGCATTTCTTTCCTCTGTCATGCAAGTGCTCCAGATGACCATTGAGCTGGGCTGGTGGAGGTGTGGTGGAACAAGTTTTCAGAAAACTGTTTTATTCTGTTATTCACGCTGAACATTGTAACTCAAATGCCAATTCACTGTGCTGTCTGCTGTTGTACTGGTTGCTATAGAGCTACCAGAACAGAAAGACAGATGATATTATGCAGTGCAGAATTCCCAGAATGAAAAATGTTTATTGTCTAATGAAATAAAGCACATTAGCTGATAAAGTGAAACCAGAAATGTGCATATGCTAAAAAGATAAGTGTCTGCAATCACATATGCATCTATATACATAGCTATATATGCATATACATGTGTATATGGTGTATATATGCACTTGAATATATATGCATGCATACCTACAAACATCTGCATATTGGAATCAATTGAGTTAGCTTCCTTTTGTAGTCTTGTTTTGTCAGCCTTATTTCTGAACATGGTAATACCTCATACACAAATTTAATAAGACATGGGGAATTTCTTTTGTTATTAAATTACTTAATTTTGGTTTTGATTCCTTTGGTTTCCTAAATAGATAAGCAGAGAGCTATGACAATTTGGGACTCCTTCATTTTTATGCACCACCTTCCTCTTTATTCCTCGTCTCACTCTGTCGAAAAAAATCCCTTATTTTACAGGGGAAAAAAAAAAGTAAGAATGAGATAAGGCAGATAAAAGGTAGGAAAAAGTTACTTGGAAATTAGATGCAGAATTCAAAAAGAAATTAACATAAACACTTTTTTGACAAAGGTTTGAAATAACGCTCAATTTTATCGGAAAGAACTTCCTAGTTATCACCTTATTCCCCAACACACCTAGAGCCATATGGATCATAATTTTATTTTGACCAAGTGTTTGAATTTGTTTCATTTTGGTGTGAGCTTATTATTGCTCTCTTCACAGTTAAATCTTTAAAAGTTGATGACAGCTGTAGCAACAACAACTTTTGTGAGTCCTGTAGTGTGACCAAAGCACTGAGCAGCTAGGACAATAATTGTCCAGCAGACATTAATCGAAAAGTAATTCATATATTGTTAGTTTTATCATTCAAGCTACTGTATTTTTGGTAGTTACATATTCAAATGCATGTTTTCGTGTTTCACTCGTGTCCCTTAATTAAATTTTATTTTCTACTATTTTTATAAATAACCGTGTAGGGATTTCACTGTTAACATTTTGCCAATTTACTGGATTTGAAATGTACAGAAAAACGAATCTATTGTATTCCAGCTGAATTCTGCATTGTAGCACAGAGAGGAAAATACTGTCTCCTCCAAAGAGCTTGATCTTTTGCTCTCACCTATCTTGAATGCTTCAGTGGTGCAGAGATTTGTTCAGTCTGGTGGAACTCATCAGATGTCAGAAACACCCCATAATTCATTGTACAGATACTTGTGTCATCTCCCTTGAAGCATGGAGGGAACTAGTGCCTCATTTGAAATGTCTTGAAATTCCATTTGCAGAAAACCCATTGTGAATGGCTGGCTGTAGGGATAGCACAGAAAAATAATTCTGATCCCTTTTATAAAAGACATAAGTTGCACATGTGTGTATTCTGCCCCTGTCCTTTCCCTAAAAATAAATTTTTTATTTCATCTGCAATGTTTCCTCCCCACAGTGGCAAGTATTGGTCCCATTTCTCACTAATTAAAGTGACAGCATTCATTTGGGGACCACCTCTACACCAGAAGTAAATGCTATATTGAAGGATTAAGACAAAGAACAAATTTCCTTGCTGCTTGTTAGAGGTCTCTAAGACAATATTGCATCACAACAGTCTGAGCGTTTCTTTCAAAGCGATTAGCTCACAAAAACAAAATGCAAAGTCGTAAAATTATTGTTTGGCATGATAGAGGTAATACGCCATAGTGTCTACCTAGAAAATTGTTGGCTTAAATAGTCTTCACGTTCTTTCTATTATGTTGTCCATCAATAGTTCAATAAGCATCTCGTATGTTTCTGGAACTGTAGACATGAGCTTTAAGTATACTTTGTGTCTTAAATCATTTACCACACATGCTAGTTTGCCATAACTGATGCTGCTGTCTGTTTCTGATCAAGGAATAGAGTTTTGGAAACTTGGCAAAGAGTAGGTCTGTAGCTGTTTCAGTCATAAATAGCTGATCTGTGCAGTACTGGATGTGCCAGAAATGTATATTTGATGAAGTTCAGGCAGGTGAATCACTGCAGTTCAGGCAGTAAACGTCACTGAATCTCCTTTTATTTTTTTTTTTTTGAGAAGTTGATAATAAAGCTAACAGTTTCATGAATTTATGCTAGCTTGATGTAACCTGCAGAAGAACAGATGTCAGGTGGCACTTTAGGTGGCACAAAACTAGCATTACATAGGCAATTCTGGATGTAGCCTGCCTATACAAAGTTAATCCATCGTTATCTTTGGAACCAGTTTGAACTGGCAGAGCGAGTTCATACCAAATCAGTAACTTTTCCATCACACATTTGCACTATTTCTGATCGAGTACTAAGAGTGGTAAAGCTAGTCTTACTGTATGATAGCTCGGAGCAGTTTGTAATGGATTTTATACAAAATAGGAAATTAAGATCTTTGTGAGTTTAGTTTCTTGCTCATTCACAATTATTACATCTTTGTGCCTTATCACAGGATAGCTCACAGAAAAGAGGGTATTCTGCTTCATACCCAGCTCCAAATATCTCAAGAAGAGTATGTGATTCACAGCTGGAGAAGCACTGAACTAGACTGCTGGAGTAGCGAGTTTTCTTGGGAATAACTGAAAAATTCTGCATTATGATGCAAAACTATTTTTTACTGGGGGATTGGAACTAGGTGATCTTTAAGGTCCCTTCCAACCCTGACAATTCTATGATTATAAACCCAGAAGGGATTTTTACAATCATTTAAAGATTATCTCCTATTTAAAACATGCATAGCATTTTCTGTTCATATAGAGCATATATTTTAGAAAATATCTCATTTTTCACTATATAAATTTTTAGTGGTAAAGAATCTAACATAATTCTGTGGATTGTTCCAAAGGTTAATGAACTTCACTGAACTTTATTTCTAGCTTAAAAATGCCTGGCTTCATCTGCTACTGGTGGGTTGATTTTATGCTTTTCCTGCTAGAGTGAGAAATTTCATAATTTCTGAAATTTCTGCATTCCCTTTAGGTATTTAGAGAATATAACCAAGTTTGCTTTTTACCATTTTACTCCAGGGTTTTCAAACACTTCAACTAAACATCACTTCTAGTGCTGCCAGTGCTCTGGGCCTCATGGAGGCTGCGTGAGAGACTTCATGTGATAACTAGGATTCAGTAGGACAGCCCAGTTGCAAAGTGCTTCTGACTTACAAGTTGAGAAGGGCTCCGTGTGATAAACTAAAGATTCAGGCCCTTCAAAAAGCTCATTCTAAACCAGCTTTTTCAGTCCATTATTTTGAATCTCCCTCCATGTTTTCACTTTCCTCATGGCAAGAAGGAATGGGCATGCTGTTTCACTGACAATCACATAACGGGCCAAATATATTTTAAAATACATTACGCAATATCTGTTTCAGGTTTGTTGCTGTCTGTTTTGGGTGAAGTGGATTGGTTTGTATGTTTGTTTTAACAAGGAATGGATTATCTGTGAATAATCTGAATTTTTTAGACTCTCAGTTATACAAAGGAGTTTGTGTTAAGAATCATTGCTTTTATGCACAGGCCTCTTGTCTTCACATTGAGTATGATTTGAATTCTTTGTTTCCAAGTATTTGACCTTTCATTTGTCAACATAGATTGCTTAATGTTGAGCTTCTGAAGTGATCCTGCTTGGTCTGTCCATATCAGTAATTTCTCCTCTCTGATATTTCACATTTTTTCTTACTTCATGTTGCTTACAGCTTGATCAATGGTGGTTTTCTGTTTATAACTCTGAGATTCGTTTATTGATTTTATATCCATTTAGTATCATATCAGTTTTGCATTCTATGAATCTCTTAATTATAACTTCACTTAATCTTATTCTTTTTTTTTCCCTGCTAAAATAAAAAATGCATTAAAATTCTGATTTCTATAACCCCATGTATAGTCATTCTTCAGAAGATAACAGTACCTCTGAAGAGAGCTGACCACAGTTATATTGGAAGGTAGATTAAGAAAAGATATATTTAATGTAGAGGATAATGTAAAATTCTTTAAGTATTCTTTGAGTATGCTTAGATTATGGACTTGGTGCATAAAATAAATTTATTAACTGGAGAAAAAGCATTTGCTGCACCTAGTTCAAAACACTTCTCCCAGTGTAATTTACTTCCATATTGTGTGAATCAAGGATTATCCAACTGGTTTTCATCATATCAGTGTTTGAAGAATGCATTTTCATATCAAGTCTTGGTCAGGATTGGGTCCAGAGAAAATTGCCATGTGCAGGCAAAGACCAGCAATCACTAGGCAAGTACAGAGTGACAAGGCAGGTCCAAGGTCAGGCCAAAAAGGCAGTATGTTGGGCATGGGTCTGAATCAGAGAGGTCCATGGCTGCAGAGCAGTTGCAGTGTCGCTTGGGTGGGACCACCTGGAGAGCATCATCCTCAAATGAGCTCCCAAGGAAAGGAAGGGGGAGCCCCCAGTGAGGCTTCCTGGCAGAGCTGTTTGGGAGGGAGTCTCTGTCGAAGCTTCTTCCAGCTTTTTCTGGAGAAGCTTCAGTCAGCTGAGGCTTCTCAAAGAGCTGTCTTGACAAGCTAGCCTTGCAGGCAGGGAGGCAAACTCCTGGTCCTGACAAAAGAAAATTGCATGCTGGAGCAAAAGGAGTCCAAAGAATTGACCTAGGGAAAAACTGTTGATGATGTTATCTTCACCAATATGTCATTATCTCTCTGGAGTGTAAGACTTAAACTCTATTACTTAAAGTAAGGAAAATCTTTCTTCATGTCAGTGCAGTAAGGTAGGATTTTAAAATCAAGTTTGCATCAGCTGGTGAAATTAGAGTTAGTATTGCAACTAGCGCTCCATACACTTCATCAGTGTAATTCCTCTGCCCTGTGAGTATATAATGATAGTTAAGAAATGCCATTTCAGCTCATAGAATAAGAGATTATCATAATATCTTATTAGGTCTTCAATAAAGTGCGTCATTAGCCAATTTCTATTTTCCCGTAGAGAAATCTGAAACCCGCGTGTGAGAATTAATGTGCTTTGAATGGACTGATGAAACAAGCCACAGTGAGGTAAATGAGTACCCTGAGCTCAGGCTGTAGGAGATGGTAGCTTGACAATGTAAAACACACCATCTAACCTTTCCAGTTGTCAGTCCCAAGCAATATGTGTGTGTCTTTCCCAGAATTCAATAGAGACATGGTTCTTGCAGTAGCCATGACACCCAGCCTGCCTTAGAAGAGAAATCATTTAAATAGCAAAACACAAGCCCATCATCAAGTCTGACAAATAATCAGCTAAAAAAGGGCTCTGATTATTTTCATTTCATGTCTCAACGTTGGGTGCAAAAACAGTTTTCTGCAAATTAAGCTGAAGATAACACATCACACTTCTGAAGTACGTTACCCCGCTTTTCTGCTTGTCCCCTTTCACACTGAAATTTCTGTTTATTTAGACTTCTTTATGACAACAGCATCACTATTGATGGCTTATACTACTTCTAAAATCTGTGTGTAGTAAGTATACCTTCTAAAAGGTTATTCATACATTTATCTGATTTTTAATAAGTGGATGTAATAATCTGTAATAATTTACAGATTTATCTCAAACAGCAAAAGCCTTGTGAAATGAAGGGGTTTGGACTATGGAAATGTGAAAAGATTGAAAAAGAATTTGGATGAGAGGGCTTGTTTGGGAGTGTTATTCTTTTACATGTTCCATTTCTGTCTCAAATAGCCCTTGCTTAACAGATGGCTTGGTTTGGGACCTCTGGTTTTAGTCTTTATTGGTCCAAATATGATGGTTTTTGTGTAGTGTAGCTTCCTTTATTTCGATTTGAATATGCTGGGTAGCCAACCTTACTGCAAGCCTCAGTGCCGAGGTCATTGGGTCACTTTTTTTTCTCATTTGAAATCCATTGCTATTGTATGGAACACAGCACATTACAAGTCATGGTAATATATGCTTTTTGTCATTTTTATTTCAAAGGATCAGATACCTTCCAGATTTGGAATAGTGGGCAGTTTGTGAGCAGTGTCGCTACCATGCAGACAGACTAATGTCTGTGTTCATATGTTAGTGCTAGTTCTGGCTTCAAAACTGTGCATGCACACTGTGTAATTGAAAAAAAAGACAAGTTTTCTAAGACAGCATGATCGGACATAGGAATACCAGTACTATTATCAAGAATTCATGGCTCTCAATACAGCATTGGAGGCACAATGGAAAAGAAGTAAAGCTGATTGTTTTGAGGTTCCTCAAGGATCAGTGGGGAAAGAAAATCAACATCAGCAGCAGCTGCTGCAACAGTCTCATCAACAATAGAAAACCCTTGTGCTCCCTGAAACCAATTTCCAATTACGTCACGGTCCATGTTCCATATAAAGTGCCAGATATTAAGTTCTCATGGGTGGA
Organism: Brachypteracias leptosomus; assembly: GCA_013401335.1. Lineage (NCBI taxonomy): Eukaryota > Metazoa > Chordata > Aves > Coraciiformes > Brachypteraciidae > Brachypteracias > Brachypteracias leptosomus. The sequence goes on along the minus strand of VYZX01004976.1, from coordinate 17,805 downwards.
GAGAAGCCTGAAGTCCTTCTGGTTTTTATAATGGCTTTCTTCTTTCAACTTAAACTACTACTGGGTTGTACTTGGGGGAAGGGAGCAACAGTCTGAAAGGAGAAATGCTTGAGAGAAGCATGGGACCGCTGAGGAAAAACTGCTTGCAGAAAAAGCTTTCATTGGTTCTGTTCACCAGGAGTGTAGCTTAATTTACCTTGTGATCTTGTTAGTTTTATTTCATTTGTTAGCAAAATAATGGTATCGACTCTTAAGGGATTGTTGTATTTAGTTCCGTGTAGACTCTTATTACTACAAATCAGGTAAAATGAACCAGCAAGACACTATGTGCTGAATGATGTGGGTACAGATAAGAATGTTACCTATTTTCTTCTCCATATAGGTTAAAGGCACTCCTATGTGCATGTGCAAAGCAAGACCCCAAGAATTGCTTAAATTACTTAAATTTATTTAAAGAATGTTTTGGTTGTCTTCATTATATCTCAACAGGAAGTGAATTCATCTAAAAATATCATCACAGCATAAGATTCTGTGATATGAGTATTAACTAAACTTTTTACAGAACATATTTCTGCATTTGTCCTGTTTCCACATAATGTTGAAGACTAGGGAAGGTGTGGGTCCCCTCAGAAAGGAAATGGGAGAGATAGTGACAAGCAATATGAAGAAGGCCGAGGTTCTCAATGACTTTTTTACCTCAGTCTTCACTGGCAAGGGCTCCAGCCACACTCCCAGAGTCACAGAAGATGATGGCAGGGGCTGGCAGAAAGAACTGCCCATTGTAAGTGAAGATCAGGTTCATGACCATCTGATGAACCTGAAAGTGCACAAGTCCATGGGACCCGACGGGATACACCCACGGGTACTGAGGGAACTGGCAGATGAGGTTACTAAACAGCTCTCTATTATATTCCAAAAGTCATGGCAGTCTGGTGAAGTCCCCACTGACTGGAAAAGAGGAAACATAACCCCCATTTTCAAGAAGGGAAAGAGGGAGGAGCTGGGGAACTATAGGCCAGTCAATCTCACCTCCGTGCCCGGTAAGATCATGTAGCAGATCCTCCTGGAGGCACTGCTGAGGCAGAAGAATAACAAAGAGGTGATTGGGTACAATCAGCATGGCTTCGCCAAGGACAAATCATGCCTGACAAACCTGGTGACCTCCTATGAGAAGGTCACAACATTAATAGACAAGGGAAGAGCAACTGACATCATTTACCTGGACCTGAGTAAAGCCTTTGACACTGTCCCGCACGACATCCTGGTCTCCAAGCTGGTAAAATATGGGTTC